>PVLA01011094.1:0-56463 GCA_004027455.1 Hydrochoerus hydrochaeris
GTACCAGGGATCAAACTCACAACCTTGTGCTTGCCAGGCAGGCCATTATGCCACTGAGTTAAATCCCCGGTCCCCCAGGACCCAGAATTTATAGAATTATTTTACAATAGGCACCCAAAGAGTCAAATACCACCCCCCCCCAAAAAAAAAGTGCAGGAAAGCTATCCACACACTAAAGACCCAAAGACTCCAGCTGAGGGCTAGTTCCCACGCAGTGTCCTGCATGTGTACAGCTGAAGACCTGGATAGAGCCCATGACAATACCCTGCCCTGCCCCCAGTCCAGCTGGAGGTCTGAAGCCCATGACAATGTCTCATGCAAGTCTGTTTCATGGATCTGCACTGGGAAGACCCAAAGGTCCGTGGAGGAAGCTAGAAAGTGTTCCAGTGGGATGTAGGATCTGTGCCAGCAGGCTGAGGGTTTTGCACTGGAGCCAGAAAACAATGTAAGGACCAGATCTCCCCCCAAAAGTACCACAGTCATCCTCAGTGACAGTGAGGTTCCCAGCTCCTTCCAACGATGCAAACAACTAAGTTTACATCAGGAAGCCAGTATGACAAGCTTCTCCTAGAGATTAAACAGCACACATCTTCCCTTCTGGAGCCAGGAAGTGATGCTCAAAGTAAGGGCAGACTCCCCAAAGTGAACCACAGCCATTCTCAGCAAGAAAGTCCTGAGCTCTTCTGATGATAACAGACCAGATCATATCAGGAAAGAAGTTTGACAAGCTCCTTCAAGAGAACTAACATCAACAGGAGAACCCATGGCAGCACCTCTTCCTCTCTAGTTCTCCTTTTAATGATGATAGTAATCCTCAGGTGGGCCCTCCACACGCTGATACAGTTCAGCTGTTCACCTGGGTGTTACTAGTTGACCACCAGTTGTCATCCACCACAGAGAGATACACCAGCAAATTAAACTTTTTAACTCTTTCAAAATACTGAGTACTAACTATTCGTAATAAAGTTTCAATTCCGGTTGAATAAGTTAAGTTCTTTTGTCTTAAATTGTATTATCCATACTCACTCTGAGATAAAAATGCTTAATTTTAGTAACTACTTTTTATACACCATTGGTATCCAATTCTACAAATAAATTTTTTTTTCCTTCAATGCTGGAGATTAAACCCAGAGGCTTACACATGCTAGGCGAGGGCTTTATTACTGAGACGTATCACCGACCCTGAAATAAACTCTTGATTTATTTATTTTATCTACTTGGTAAGCTGTATTTTAGTGTGGATAAATTTACTTGCTAAAGAGCTATAGTACTCCCTTAGTTAATATTTGATGTTGAAATGATTTCAAGTATGAATGAGAGTAATGATATTATAACATGTCTATAGAGCCCTTGCATTGCTCAATGTATATTCAATAAGAGATTTATATTGGTACCAGTAGAAATCATTGACCAACATAATGGTTTTTTAGAAAATTATTTCCCATTTGTCAATGCATAGTAGATACAGCTAATTTGATCTTATGAGAGGGAGCTCATAATGTCAAAATTTAAAATGTGATTTTCTTTAAAAAGGTAAATTTAGGGGCTGGGAATTTAGCTCAGTGACATAAGCACCTACCTGGCAGCATAAGGTCATGAGTTCAATCCCTGTTACAAAAAAAAAAAAAAAAAAATTACATAGGTAAATTTGACTAGTATAATCTGTTTTCTAATCAGTGGAGCATACTACCTTAGTGGACAGAACTAAATACTACCTTGTCTACTTTAATCAAATCGGCAACAAAGATAACTTACCATGTGTAACTATACTGTCATATTACAGAGCAAGTTGATGATTTGAACCTCACATCTGGAGAAATTGTTTATCTTCTTGAAAAAATAGATACAGACTGGTACAGAGGGAAATGCAGAAACCAGACTGGTGTATTTCCTACCAACTACGTGAAAGTAATCGTAAGTGGGTTTGGCTTGCTTTGGTTGGTCATATGTTGTGTGGTTCCAGTGTTACTTACTGTTGGAAAAAATAGCTAGAATCCTAGATTCATTTTTTTTTTTTTAGTTAATTAAGTTTATTGATACATTTTAAGTATACATAATGATCACTTTCATCTTAAGGACTTTGTACTTGTATATGACTTAGCTCAATTTGATTTTTCCCCCATCCTTGAATTCTGGTTTTCTTTCTTTCATTGATTCATTTGGAATTTAGAAAATTCAAAAATAAAAGCTTTGTTTAACTAGATAATGATTAATCATTATGCTGTAATATCTAAACACTGTCTGGATTATAAAGTAAAATGTCACCACAGGTCAGTGGGTGAATCAGATACTCTTAGAGGTTTGCTAAATACTTAAGGATTTATTTTAATTCTTTGACACATTTAATGAACATGAATGAAATGGTGCTAGATGGTCTTGAAGAAAGTGTTCTCTGAAGTCCTGGTGCCACCTTTTCCTTTTCTTTTCTTTTCTTTTCTTTTCTTTTCTTTTCTTTTCTTTTCTTTTCTTTTCTTTTCTTTTCTTTTCTTTTCTTTTCTGTGCCAGGGATTGAACTCATGACCTCGCGCTTGCCAGGCAGGCACTTGTGGCACTGAGCTAAAGCCCCAGCCCCATGGTACCACTTTCTCACTTTTTTTGCAGTGCATTTTATTCTCGCTTTCTTTGTATTCTCTCATTATTAATCTACATTTGTCAAAAAGCTCAATGGTAATACAAAACTGATTTTTATTTAAAGTAGTGGTCCATTGGTAGTTTTCCACGTAATTTCAAATCTGATTGAAAATTAAAAAAAACATTAAAGCATCAGGATTTTGCTCTGTCTGAGGGACTGGACTAGGAGCATACAGTGAGACTGCCCCAGACTTCCGTGTTAGCAGAAAGACTGTGACTCTTTCCTGAATAGAACTTAGCAACACTGGAAAGCACCAGTAGAGCTAGCTTACACAGTTAGTATTAACAGCTTATTTGAGGGAAAAAAGCAAATAATCTTCCATTACATCAGAAATTTAGCAAGCAAGTATAAGAAAATTTGTATTTTCAAAGAGAAATGAGTTTGAGTCTCTTGGATAATGAATGTAGGTCTTAAAAATTATTTAGTATATATATGGCCTGATTCTTTGGAGAAATTCAACCACCTTCTCTAAATTAGTATTAAAAATAATGTTAGCTTTAGCATTCTTCCTCATTTTTCTTCTGCCCAATGTAGCAGCAGTTTTAAAAGCACAATTACCACACTGAAATCAGTCACACTGAATCTGCCACATTATTGTTATAAATGTTATTTCTAAGCCCACAAGTTTAAAAAATTGTTTTAAAACTTCAAACTTGTAGAATTCATCAAGAGGGACCCTGATTTATTTAATATAAACCTCATAACCTTAAGTAGTTTCAGACTTCATGCACATGACCAGGAATTTTATTACAGCCCTGCTTTACTGAGCCTTGTGAGTAAAGTGTGATATAAAGTACCTTCCAGTGAGTAGATGCTTATTTAGTATGAATTCCTTTATCCCTTGTTCCTGAAAAATATGGAAAGAAGCCATAAGTTTGGTCAAATTGTTTTATGTGGGGATTAAGAGGAATTGCAGGGCCAGGCATAGTGGTACATGCCTGTAATTGCAGCACTCAGGAAGCTGAGGCAGGAGGACCATTGCAAGTTTGAGACCAGCCTGAGCTACAAAGTGAGCTCAAGTCCAGCCTGAACTGCATGGCAAGACCTGTCTCAAAAGACCAAAAATAAAAAGATATTGCAGAATCCTGCCATTTCTTTGAATCATTGCAGTGGCACTGATGTGTGACAACACGAATGCCTGATGACTGGTTTCTAACCTTTTTTCTGTTTTGTGTTTTGAGACAGGGTCTTGCTGTGTAGTCTGAGTTGGATCTGAACTCAGGGTCCTCCTGCCTCTCAGCTTCCTGAGTGCTGGGATTCCAGACAAACACCTCTATTCCCAGCTTGTTTTCTACATTGAATTCTTTTTAGCTGAAGTTTTCACCTTGGAAATCATAGGATAGAGAAAAACACCAAGGGTAGAATGAAATGATACTAATATACTTATTTCAGCTAATAAGAGGGCTACCTCACAAACTATACCTTTGGTTCAATACCCAAATTCAGGATTTCTTACTGTTTAGCACCTGTCATATTAATAGGTTTAACCCTTAGCTTAACTGATTGATTTCAGTCATGCATTTCCTAATTATTAAAGAGTAAAATATATATATGGTTTTGTCTTTTACTAGGTTGATATTCCAGAAGGACGAAGAGGGAAAAGAGAATCTATTTCATCTCATTGTGTTAATGAGTAAGTTTTACTTTTCTTTTACACAGAACGCAAAGGAAGCAAGCAGTAGATCATAAAGAATACTAAGCTTAAAGCTTCCAATGTGTGATAACTCAGACCTTCAGTGTCTTTTTATTTTGTTGGTCTTTTGTTTGTTGGTGGAAAGATTCATTCCTTTTTTTTTTTTCTATCATTTTTGGTTTTTGTTTTTTTTTTTCCTTTTAATTGAAATAGGATCTCACTATGTAGCTCAGGCTGGCCTTGCACTCACTGTGAAGCTCAGCCTGGCCTCAAATTTATGGCAATCCTCTTGCCTCAGACTCCCAAGTGATGGGATTACAGGTGTGCACCACCATGCCCAGCTAGACTGTTTATGTGATCGTTTGTTTGGGGGCAGTACTGGATGTACCCAGAGCCTTCACACTAAGGTACATCCCCAGTCTTTTTTTTTTTTTTCAAGATAGTTTCTCACTAAGTTATCCAAGTAGGATTCATACTTTTGATCCTACTGGCATAGCCTCCCAAAACACGAGGATTACAGACATATAGCACCATGCCTGGCTTCTCAGTACCTTTTTAATTATGAATAAAGCTTCACTTGTTTAACAGTGATAGTGAATAAACTGCCAATGAAAATGCAGCTTGCTGATAAAAACCAACCTAAGCAGTTCTCTGTACAGCGTTCCAGAGAGTAGCCAAGTAGTAGATACCTAGCCCAGTGTGTCCCACAACCTGGCCTCAGCCCAAGCCAAGCCAGTTTTGTCCCCAAAGCTTTTTGGTTCAACCTTTTAGTGTTTTATCTACCAACAGATTTTTAGAAGGTTCAGCTATTTTTGTCACAGAAAAATAAATTTCATAGAAATATGAATTCTATATTAGATGGCACAGAGGTGTCAGTAGTAGAGCCTGATATTAATGAGGCCCCAACACTGCAAAACAAAAACCTCCTAGACGTTTTGTGTTGTTCTGTTCTAAAGAGGAACTAGGAGCAGTGATGGAAGAATTAAATTGAAGGGATCTCCTCATGTATCTGAAGACCTTTGCATGAATTTATATACCTTTTTATGCATCATTGTAACTCCTGTGATTTAAAGCCCAGCCACAATGCAACTTTATATTGTAGTTAAATGAGGACATTAATAGGATTCGCTACCTGGCGAAGACTGTAAACCTGTCTAGGAATAGGTCAGACAGAAGGAGATGCTCCCAGGAGACTTCAGAATATAAATGCAAAGGTTATCACAAATGAGAAAACTTCTGACGCCATAGCAGTTGAATTGTATTTTGGGTTCAGTTTTGCTCCCATTTTTAAGCAGCATGTACCATGTCAGCATATTGAATTCAAAGTGGGCCTGAGCAGCCATTGACCCACTGACCTAACTTAAATCAGAATATGCTCGGGGCTGGGACCAGTTTCATCTCTTCTGTCAGTTGTTTTGTCTGTGGCTTCTTGCTATTGAGACTTGCTTTGTCAAATCTCAAAAGTTTGGTATTAAATCATATCTTCTAGAGATAGAATTTCATCTCTGCTTTTATGTTATTTTCAATCAAAATTGCAACTCACTGAAGGATCATTCCAGGAGTCAGAAGCAATGCTGTTTTGTATTGTGTTGTATCTTGTGTTTTGTTTTGTGAAACAGGGTATCACTACGTAGCCCAGGCTGGCTTTGAACTCCCAGCATCCTCCTTCCTCAGCCTCCCAAATGCTAGGATTATAGGCATGTGCTACCATATCCAGCAGAAGTAAAGCGTTTTTTATTAAAGAAGATCCTGAAATCAAACCTGGGTATGGTGGCCCATGCCTATAATCCCACCTCTAGGAAGACTGAGGCAGGAGGATCACCATAAATTTGAAGCCAGCCTGGGCTACATAGTGAGTTCATAAAGGGGTATGGGCAGGGGTCATTTTGTAAAACAGCAGAGTTAGGTAGAAGATTTTGTGCTTTGAACAGCAAGTTTCTGTTTCCATGGTGCCTTCTCCTCTTGGGTAAAGCCGTTTTCCTACCCATGTGGCTCACTGGTTGGTTCAGCACATTTTGTGCATTTCCTCTGCAAAGCTGAGGCCCTAGCGGCTGCCCTGATTCTTGGTTGGAGGAGGTTGCTGTTAGCTCTCCTAAACCAATGTGCTTGTGACTGGAAGCATTCAGGGTGGCCCCTGGACACAAACACATAGCGTCTGGAGAGATTTGGTAAATCTCCAAAGTAAAGTAAACAGGATTGAAAGAAGTGACAGTGTGGGCTGGCCAAGGGTGCATGCTCTGCGCCCTTGAGCTTAAGCTTTTCTAAGGGAATGGGTTACTTAAAAGTAAGCCCTGTCATTTACATGTGTCACTCTTTTGTGGGAAATTTTTAAATTATCCAAATATACCTTGTTTCATTGTACACACAGAAAAGAACATTTATTGAAAGACTGGAAGAAAGTTTTAAAACATTTTTAAAAATTAGTACTAGGAAGTACACATTCTATTTTATAGAGTGAAATGTTGTTAAACTTTTTTATTGTATGTGTGTGTGTATGTATTTTTGGATACCAGGAATTGAACTCAGAACCTTACGCTTGCCTGGCAGGCACTATTCCAATGGGCTATATCCCCGACCAGTGTTGCCAAACTTGGGAACTGAAAATAAAGCCAATTAAAATGGTGTGTGTGTGTGTGTGTGTGTGTGTGTGTGTGTGTGCGTGGCGCGCATATGTGTATATGTGTGTGTGTGTGTGTGGCATGTGTATTTGTGTGTGTGTGTGTGTTCTTTAGTTTAACCACGAATATATTTTTTTGTTCAGAGACCCAAGATGCGTTGCTCGGTTTGAATACATTGGAGATCAGAAGGATGAGTTAAGTTTCTCAGAGGGAGAAATAATTTTTCTTAAAGAGTATGTGAATGAGGAATGGGCCAGAGGAGAACTTGGAGACAGAACTGGGATCTTTCCCCTTAACTTTGTGGAGCTTGTAGAAGACCACCCCACCTCTGTGGTAGATGTTTTAAGTGAGTATAGAGAGTATGGTTTTTATTGTGTCTTAATTAAGTAAACCAATAATATGGTCATATTTATACTGCATAACCACATTGCTATGTTTTTTAAGGTAAAAGAAAAAATTATTTCAACTGGTTACTTGTACAGGGTAGTCATTATTGTGGTTCTTTCTAAGAGCTGGATTTGTTGTTTTGAATAATTAGCACCAGCTTCGTATAAGAAATGGCAAGGCCTTTCAAACAGAAATGGGCTGTAGAGTTTAATTGATTAACTAGTGTGTCCTGGGGAGAGGGGTGTGCAAGGAAGCATGGTACAGTCAGTCACAGTCTTTTCCTCTAACACTGTATCTTCTGTTTTAATGTAGGCACAAAGGTACCACTGAAGACCAAAACAGAGGATTCTGGCTCAGATTCTCAGGTAGGCTGCTTGAATAGATAACTGTAGAGACAGCTAGGTTTAAACTCTGAGAAGAATATTAAAATTATAATTACCAAAAGAAAACAGTATGAAATCATTTTCCAATTTATATAGCACATGTTTGCAATAAATGAGTTAAGTGGTTAATAGACTGCAGATACAGTTACAGAAAGACAAGTGAGGCGCAAAGCTGGGCGTGGTCCAGTCACTCTGAGGATTGCTTGAGCCCAGGATTCAGGACTGCCATATGACATGCTGTCAGGTGCCTACACGAGGCAGGGGTCCGCGTGGTCAACATGGTCAGCTCCCAGGAGCGGGTCTACCAGCAGTGGGACTACGCCTGTAGGTAGAAACAAAGGGCTAAGGATGTAGTTGAGTGCAGAAGCTCTGGGTTCAGTCCCCAGGACAAAACATACAACCCTAAAGTTTTAAAATAAATGTCATAGGAGGAAGACAGAAAGGAGAATTCACTACATAGCATAAAAAAACTGGAAGGAAATACTCTATATTTAAATTGTAAACATTAAAATTGCTTCTTGGAGCCAGGCATGATGGCACATGCCTATATTCTACCTATACTTGTCAAGAGGCTGAGACAGGAAGATGCTGTCAGTTTGAGGCCAACTTGGGCTTCACAGTGAGTTTAAGGCCAACCTGAACTCCATTGTGAGACCTTATCTTGCTTTTCTGTATAAGATCTTATACATAAGCAGTTTTTCTCCCTACTTCTTACTATATTTCTGAACATTCCAAATATTTGAGAACATTTGTATTACTTTTAGAATGGGAAAGAGAAAAAACTGGGTTCAGGTTTTCACACTGTTTAACATGGCTGGAAGTGTTGAAGGTAATGGGAAAGTGGTAACTTTACTGTTTTTTAGGGGCACACTTAGAGGAGTGAGCCTAGTGGGCTCATCATTGTGTTTGTCAAAACATTTCTTCAGAATGGGCTGTGGGTCTCTCAATTCTTTCTTCTTACCCACTGCTAAAGCTAAATTAAAAAAAAAAACAACTGACTACCATTCTCCAAAAGGAAATGTTTGTGTCACTGCCTGCTATTGAGGAGTGATAAGTTCCAGGCTTGAGGGTTGGTTACTGAAGTACAGGTGGAGAAGGCCGGTTGAGGTTTTGGTTGGCTTGCTTCTTGTTTTGTGTTGTAAGCCACCCATTACTGAGAATTTAGAAGAGACACCAGGCACGGTGCCAGCAGCTCTATGTGCATTATCTCATTTAATCATACAGCAGCACTTACATGGTTCTGGGGTTTGGAGGTGCACCACTGTGAAGCTAGGAGATAGCAGAGCTGGGTCCAGAACCTTTGCCTACTGGACCCAAAGCCTTTGCTCTTACTGTTATCCTCCACTACCTACTTGGACTGCTTTTTCCTTTTTTTTTAACTCATGCTGGGCATTGACCCAGTGCTCCTGCGCTGTGCTGGACAGGTGCTGTCCTCCTGTGGGTGCTACACCTTCAGCCCCTGCTGGAGCTTCTTCAGTGTTGGTTCCCATTCCACCGTGGCAGAGACACCTCTCAGAGAGTGCCCTTCCTCTGATATATTTGGGATGCAAGTGTTCTTCGGCGATGCTCCATTTTAGCAGCCCACCACACATGGCTAGTAATCCTCACTGTCTCTCATAAAATTGAAAGTGTGAATTTTTTTAAAAAGTGTGAATTATTAAAGTCTAAACTAAGAAATCTGATTGTCTCTGAATCAAGATGTGGGAATTAACAGACTGTCCTCTGATCCTCCCCAATTTACATGAAGAGCCTCCTGGAAAATTACTTTCAGAATTTTTTCAGTGTCATAAATGCTGTGGTATTTGATGCTTTAAAATAATTTTAATTCATATCATAGAATATACAAAAGAAAAAAGTTTTTCATTAAGCATTATATATCCCTTAAAAACAGCAAAACTGCTAATTATATCACACTTGTCATAAACTTATATTTCAAGGAAAAAGTTATTGGAAACGTATTCCTGAAACTTGATAGCAACATAAAGTGCTAGGTAATTTAAAGAAGACTTAAGGCTTTGAAACCTTGTAACTCCTTAGCTCACTATTTCTAAAGCTATGTACAGCTCAGAAGAAAACCTCATATTCTTACCAGACTTTGGCTTCATAACAGGATAACAGCCTTTCTGGAGAATGGTGCAGAGCTCTTCACAGTTTCACAGCCGAGACCAGTGATGACTTATCCTTCAGGAAAGGAGACCGGATCCTGATCCTTGAGCGGCTGGACTCCGACTGGTACCGGGGTCGACTGCATGACAGGGAGGGAACCTTCCCGGCAGTGTTCGTGCAGCCCTACCCAGGTAGGATGGCCATGGGGCACAGCTTCTAACTGGGAGGGGAGCCTGGCGCCTTTCTTCCCTCAGCTACACACAGCCTGTGCTCCTGCATTGGAAGGAACCAGTTCATAAAGTTAGGCAGAGCCAAGTATTTAGCTCAGTGATGCTGTGCCTACCTGGCAAGCTCAAGGTCCTGAGTTCAATTCCTAGTACCCAAAAAAATAAAGTTAGGCAAACTTCAGTCATATACTGCTTTCTTAGAGTTATGGAAAGAACAGTAAAATACCTTAACTAAATAACTGCTAATTTTGTCTACTGTTTTTGTATCTTATGCTTTGTTAAAGTTACAGAAAGAAAAGTAAAATACTATCACTAAATTTTCGTATCTAAATTTTTGATACTAAATTTTGTATCTTATTTTCTACTAAGAGAATATCCTTATTTCACAAGTTAAATAATTTCAAAATTAATTTAAAATGATGCCCTGAGAGTGATAAGGCATTTCTTAAAATACTTGATCAGGCCACCAGCATGCCGCTCTGGTTAGTGGCTGTGGCCTGGCAAGCTGTGGCCGTCCCAGGGTGAGAACCATATCAGCGTTTCCTGAGATCCGTGACACACACCATGTTGGACCTTGGGGCGCTGGGAAAACAGGCAGCCGCCAGCATGCCACTCTGGTAAGTGGCTGTGGCTTGGCAAGCCACAACCACCCCAGGGCAAGAACCATATCAGCGTTTCCTGAGATCCTCAATGCGCCATGTTGGACCTTGGGGCACTGGGAAAACGGGCAGCCAGTTCACCCCTCTGGTGGGCGGCTATGAGCTAACTGGTGTGCGAGCTAAGAAACATCCATCCATCCTACCCACCCCCAGCAAGTGAGAGCCAGAGATCTGAGCATGTCTTGCGAGTTTGACTATATGCAATATAGCAAATAAGGGAGATTTTCTTTTGCCATCTCTTTGAGGGCAAATATTTTTATCTCTGTTTTGCTCAATGGTATTGCTCTATTCAATATTCTGTTCTTGTAATGTTGGTATTTTTCCTTCAATATTGCTCTGCCTGATTGAAGGAACAACTATTGTGAAGAAAACCAGATGTACTATTGTGCCTATTGCTGTTGTCCAGGTGGCCTGCTGTGAGGTTCTGTGCCAACTGCACTGCCTCAGTTGGCTATGTCCTGTCTTGTTCTGCTGTATTTTACTACCTTCAAAATAAAATAAATAAATAATAATTTAAAAAATTTTTAAAGTAAATAACAACAACAACAGATCAGCAAGGTACTGAGCAACCTGAAACATGATATAACTAAACAGATAATGGATTTAAAAAGCAAAAGGAGGACAAGAAGTGCTCTAAAGGATATAATTGCATGTATATTTAAGGGTGTGGGAATGATAATTATGTTGCTAAGTTTTTGTTGGATCAGAGAATGGAGCTGTTTGCAGCCTCACTGTTTGAATGTCCACTCTGTATGGTTTGATTTTGTAACTTGAACAACTACATCCAGGAAGACAATATGTAATGTATCAACTAGTGATTTCTTACTGTTCTTTTTTTTTTTAATTCTGTATTGTTTCTACCCTTTTTTTCTGTTTTGCTTTATTTTTCTCCTCTCTTTAAATAAAATTTTAAAAAATTTAAAAAAATACTTGATCAGTGATGCAGCCCATTTCTTTCAATATATTTGGATTTTGGTGTCTTTACAGCTGAGGTGAAAAATATGTCTGCTGTAGCCCTGAAAGGGAGGAAGGCCAAAGCCTTGTATGATTTCCACGGGGAGAATGAAGATGAGCTCTCCTTCAAGGTCAGAACATGAATCTTCTCATATCTGCATTAAGCACTAGACATTTTGAAATGTCTTCATAGGAGGGTAGAATATGTGGGTGGAATATCAGTTTTTACCTCAGAATGAAGAGATCTCAAACCCTAATTGCAAGGCAAGGCAGTGGAAAAAGTGAATGAGGCAAACAGGGGTGATACGTTCCATGATCAGTCAGGCATTTAGGAATTCTGAGACACCCTTGGCTTAATAGCCCACAGTCCTCAAAGTAATTCCTTGTTCCTTGGCTTTGTACCATCAGATCCCAGTGGTTTGGGAGCCCAGTAATCTGGGTGTTCTCACCTTGATGAGAAGTGATGCTTCCATACCCCTCACTGCCTGCTGCTGCTGTTTGCCAGGGGAGCACTAAGCCTCCTAAGACTTTATATTCTCATCCACAAAAGCACTGACTAGACAGGCATTATCCCAGATTTGAGAGACTGAGGCAGGAGGATCAATATGAGTTCAAGGCCAATCTGGGCTACATAGCGAGACCTGTCTGAAATAGCACTTACCAGAGGGACCACTGGGGAAATAGTCCCCAAAGGTTGAACTACTTTGCAAAGTTGAGACTTTTTTGGTTGGTTTTGTTGTTGTTGTTGTTTTACCAGGGATTGAACTCACGACCATCTGCTTGCCAGGTAGGCACTCATACCACTGAATTAAATCCCTGCAGGCCCTGTATTTTTTTTTTTTTTTTTAAGAAGCCTAACACATAATCCAAGTCTTACTGCACCAATGAAGTGCCTCCCGAAAAAACTGCCTAGTTCAGTTGGCTCATCTGCAGTTGGGCCACAGCCAGAGGAGAGTTCTCAAGGCACTGCTGGGGGCCTTACTGTGCTCAGGGCGGGTGAGCAGGCCTGGGCTGGACGGTGCTCAGCGAGAGGCAGGGAGATCAAGCCGAGAAGAAGGTCCACAGCCCAGAGAAGGAGAAGGGCACTGTAGTGCATGTGGGCCTGAAGGGTGGGGCAGACTGAGGTGTGTCCTGTCCTGAGAATGCTCACCTTTCAGTATTAAAATGTCATTTCTGTTATGAAAAACTGCAAATGATAGATACTTCTTATACCCTAACTGTGTAAAGTTAAGTCAGTAACCCTATATTCCTTTCCTTAAAGAAATAAAAAAAATTCTTGATCCTTTTAACATCTGAAAGTTGGAAAACTTTTGCCTTCATCCTTTTCAGTCTTGAGTGTCAGTGGCTGAAAATTTATTCCTCACATACACATAAAATGGTACTGCAAGTGAAGAATCTGAATTCAAACTTTCTGGATGTTATTTCAATCTTTCAGTTATATCTGGTTTAAAAAACAGCATTCTCAGGCCCTCTAGAGAGCTGGCTGTCTTCACTTCCCAGACATAGATGCTAAGGTTCCTATGAAGATTTTTTTTTTGTTTTGGTTTCTGTTTTTGCAGCATTGGGCATTGAACCCAGGATCTTCATGCTGAGCTACATCCTCAGCCTTTTTAAAAAAACTATCGTGAGACAGGGTCTCACTAAGTCATTAAATTGCCCCAGCTGGGCTCAAATTCCCAATCCTTTTTCCTCAGTCTCTCAAAATACTGAGGATGACAGGGATGTGCCACCATACCCTGCTTCTAAAATCTTTTTGTTAAAGGACTCTGCCCAAGTTTCAGTAGTATTGGTCATTAATATTTTATTATCCACAGAATGTCAGTAGGTAGAACTTCATTTTAAAAATAATGCTAGCCTCTGGAAACTGAGTTGGTATGTGGGCATGGACCAGAACTAGGGAAATTAACTTGGATCATCCACTGTGTTATAATTTAGGAATGTACTTCTAATAGAAACCTGGAGTAGCCAGTTTACACATCTTAGCAGAGTAAATTAATGATGTGTAATAACATGTTTCCTTTCTGTTTTCCATGAAGAAAAGTCTAAATCTGATCCATTTTTTCCAGAGAGCAGTGTACTAGCGCTGCAGATAAAGTCTCTTTAACCTGATACAGATATTTTTCAGAGTAAGCAGGACCATCATGCAGCATTGCAGAATCCTAAACCCAGATTGTGTGCAAATGATGGGAAAACCATAAAAAACAAACCGGTACCTGGGCACATTGGCACACCTCTGTAATCCCAACTGCTCTGGAAGCTGAGGCAAGAGGATCATCTGCTAAGGGAGTGCAAGAATAAACACAGTCCTTCAATGAACATGACGAGGATAAATCAGTGTTCTGAGGCAGGGTGAGCCTCTTTAAGAGGAAAAATACAAACTTCATACAGAGACCAGGGATGCATGATTTAAGCCAAATGGCAGAGGAGAAATACCACTGTGTGTAGGAATCCATGCAAAGTGTATTATCCTCAGAACTGCAATCAAAAGCAAGAATCATGAGAGCCTTGCATAGTAAATAGGTCCACATAGCACAGTAGACAGGAATACAAGGCCGGGACTCACATGAGCCTTGAAGCCTGGTTCTACCATTCACTATACATGGAGCACTGGCAAAGTTAAGAAATCAGTTTCTTTTCCTTTAAAGTTCTGAAAGCATCCCTGAAGTGAGGGTAATAACAGTAATGCCCACTAGGACTGCAGTGCTATTGAGGGTGAAGGGCTTGAAGTGGGACCACACGTTAAGGCATCCACGCCTCACTCTTACCTCGGCCATTATGAGACCCCTTGCTGAAGCCCTGAAAGCACCACACTCTTGCCCCCTCTGCCAGCCTATCTTCCCACTCCAGGATGAGGCCTCTGCACTGTTTCCTTAGCTCTGTCTGACACAGAATAGGTGCTTAGTAAATACCTGTTAGAGGAAAGAGAGATAATGTGTGGGGCAGGGCTGACCTCATTATGTATTGAAGGGGGACTTTAGGAGTTGTAAATTTGGAAAGTATAAACTATAAGCAGGAAAATAAAGTACAGCAAGATTGACAATCGTGATTGTTTCTTTGTTTGCTGGTACTGGGAATTGAACTCAGGGCCTTCACAATGAGCTACATACCCAGTCTTCTTTTTTATTAATTTTTTTATGTTAAGATGCCCATGCTGGGCTCGAATTTGGGATCTTCTGTCTCAGACTCCCAGAATTCTGGGACTATAGGTGTGCCCAGTGGGAATGGGGTTTGAAGAAGAGAAGCATACAAGCAAATGCTATCATCAGGTTTGGATTTTCTTGCTGGTGTACAGTGGTACACTGGTTCACAAACTTAATTCTTTCCAGACTCTGGTCACAAACAGAACTGGATAAGAACTGAATGAAATTTCCCCGTAAGGCCAACAGTGAACCTACCCATTGAATTTGATTCTGTTCTCTTCCAGTTGAGTTTGCAACCAGAATCAGTTTGTGAACCAAGGTATCACTGTGTCATTTAATCCTCTCTGCAACTCATGATAAATGAGTTCTTTACAGAGGTTATTCACAGCATTCTAGGTAGGCTTGTCACCATGCTTACAATACTCAACAGAAACCAATAATTATTCCCAACTCCTGTCTTCCCACAGGCTGGAGATACAATATCAGAGCTGGAACCTGTAGATGATGACTGGATGAGCGGAGAGCTAATGGGAAAATCTGGGATATTTCCCAAAAACTATGTTCAGTTCCTGCAAAACAGCTAAAGGTGAAGCTTGACTATTCCTTGGCACAAGAACTCACTTGATCAACTCTGACTATCAGATACGTTTTTGCACTATTTTTTTAAACAGAAATATGTAAGGTATACATGGTACAGTAGAATTTTCTGAAAGCAGAGAACTTGTAGATTTTGTGGTCCGGTTTCGCTCACAGAAATACAGTGCACATAGAAAGCCGTGAGCTAGGGATCTACCATGGGAGGTATCCCGCGTACTTAGCAAGCGGAGAGGCCTGGCTCCAGGAAGGAGAGGGCGTCTGGTGGCATGGCAGCCTGGCAGCCTGGCAGCCTGGGGAGGCTCACAAGCAGAAGCTGTACTTGGATGTCTGTTTAATCAGCACAGTAAATTAACCATGGTTCTTCATTTTTTACTTTAGTTTAAAAAGAGGATATTTGACATTCTACACGCTGTAACTATCAGGACATGTTTAGTAATCTAAATTTCATTTTTGATGCTCAGATTCATTTTAACAGTTTGAGCACATTAGCCTTAGTGCCAGCACAGATCCTTGCTTCGGGAGGGATAATGGATGAAGCAGTGGGAGCATCTATAAGTATGTGGTGAAATCTGCTGACACTTGCCAGATGCCCCTGTCTTACTGTTCACTAATCACCTGAGGATTCAAAGGGGGTCAAACTTAAACATACCATCCAGGCATGGTGGCACATGCCTGTAATCCCAGCAATTGGGAGGCTGAGACAGGAGGATTGTTGCAAATTTTGAGACCAGCCTGAACTGCATAGCAAGACCCTGTCTCAAAAAGAAAAAAGAAAAAAAAAAAAAGCATTGTATCTCACTTAGTGGAAAGAACCAAAACCATCCCTGAAATGCCTTGCTAATACAACTAACCCTTCCACATATGTGCCATACTTCTTTCTTTCCTCAGTGTATACATGTTAACAGCACATTTTCTGAACCTGCAATCATTCCTTTGACAATTACTGGTACCCAAAGGAAAATTCATTTTCTTTGCATTACCCCAGTAATACATAAGCATTATGTCTTGTTAGAGTAGTATACTGTAAATTACATATAATATCTTAGAATACAAAGAAACTGTTAAGATGCAAAATAGTTCTTAGACCTCACAGCTCCTTTCTTTGCAGTGTAATCAGAGAGGAAAATAATTGGAGAGGACTGATGACTGGTACTTTCCCCCAGCTCGTGTCTGCATGATTTTTAGAGTAAACAAAAAACCACTTTCCTGCCATCCATTGTTACACATTCCAAGCTTAAGATAAAGGTGGTTCTTTGATTGACCAAATCAAGTACAGTTTATGGTTGAGTTTTGATTGAACAAGCCAAAAAAGGTTGAAGACAATCTTCCACACAGATCAATGGAATGAAATTTCATTGGAAATGTAAAATACTTAGCCAACAATGTTCATGACTTTCTTCTATTTTCAAGAAGAGTTTCATATGCTGGACTATTTTTTTAGCTTTTGTTGTTTTTTCCCCATCGTCCAAAAAGCTAGGCAGCCAGTAATTCCAGCATTAGCAGAACACCACGTGGAGTTCTGTAAGGAAGCAGTGCTCACTCTCTGTGACTGAAGCTCATCTCCAGGTGTGTGGCTGCACTGGATTTTAGAGTACAGGAGCTATGTTGGCTGTGTTTTGAGTGAAGAAAAGAGTATAAAGAAAATCCTTGTCTAATTTCTCTTAAAAGTAACTTCATGAGAATTGGATGAGTTAAAGCATTATCCAAACCAAATGCCCATTTGTCGCAGGTTGTACATCAGCAGGAAGCAGCAAAGGTATGGAGTGGTACATGAGCTTATATCTTTGCTTGTGTAGTTGTAACATCTTATATTGAAGATTCTGAAAACCTATCTTTACTAGAGAAAAATCCCTCTTAAATGTTGACCTTCTGTAAGCAGAATAAGTTCAATAGTTGTGAATCTGTTTGACACCATAATAAACTGAACCAAACTTCTCCAAGTCCCTTTCTGAGACTAGACTGAATTTTTTTTAGTGTAGGGCTGGTATCTTTCATATCTTTATATCTCCAGTCCTTTGTGCTGTACTGGATGGGTAGATGGATGGGTGGATGACTTCACGTTTAGCAGTACTCGCTTGGATTTACCCAATGTTATTCCTCATTAATTTGTTGACAAAGGCCTATATTGAAATAAAATTCAGTTACCATATTGTTTCACTCTGTCAGTGCTGTTTTTTGCTTGTCTTTGTTTCTCAGCTGGTAGAAAGCACAACTGTAGCCAGTAGGCTTTGGTAGGTACTTATTTGTGTGTTAAGTATAGAGAAGACTCTAGGTTTAAGGAGAAACATAATTTTTATGTCCATTGAAGCTCTTAGATAAGAAAGACATTGTATTTCCTTTGAAGAATTATATATGAAAATTGATGTTGTTCATCACAGCCTTCTTAAATTCTTTCTCTCTGAATCTTTTTTACTTGTTAAAACTGGAGACACCATTAAATATATTATTAGAGCACTAAAAGTATTTCTTTAAAAGGTATCCTTGGGGCTGGGGATTTAGCTCAGTGTTATAAGTGCCTGCCTTGCAAGTGCGTGTTTGTAAGTTCGATCCCCCAGTACTGATTAAAAAAAAAAAGCTAAAAGGAATCCTTTATATGCTGGAGAAGTGATACAATATTTCTGCCATTGTGCTCATAGAAACCACAGGTCTGGAAACCAGACTGCAACATACAGAATGAGAGAAATCAATATATGTATCAATTTATTAGAATTAACATTTGAAAAAATATTTTTCCTTAAAGTTATAAATCAATAATTTTAGTCATCATTCAGTTCTTACTCAGTGTCTTGCACTTAGATATATGCAGTACACTTAGAGAAAATAATGATGACCAAGTGGACCTGTAGATCTGTGGCCGGGCATAGTGGCACGAGCAAGTATGTTGGAGACTGAAGCAGGAGGCTTTCTGCAAGTTCGAGGAGGCTGAGGCAGGAGGCTTGCTGCAAGTTCGAGGCCAGGCTAGGCTACATAGTGAGTTCAAGGTCGGCCTGAACTAGGCCGATGGTACCCTGTCTCAAAGAAAGTTAAGTGGATCTGTTCACTTTTGTGTGGTCATTGACAGTTTACCCCCTTCACTGTAAAATGTACATATACCACACGACTCATGATTCCGTGCTGTTTTGAGTGCCATTGAATAATTCTTAGGCAGTGACATTTTTTTTTCCTCCCCAGAACTGATAAATCATATAACCTCTGCCTTTCCTTCACTGGAACACCACCACCATCTAGGGGCATCTCGGTGAACTGCAAGCTCTTTCCGCACTCCACAGAGCTTTTGGGTACCAGAGCTCATCCTGCCCCGCACAGCTTAGTTACTGACAGAACCTACAGGAAAACCCAGCTCTCCTGATCCCGGCGCAGTACTCCACCATTTTTTGTGCTAAAGAGATGCATTTCTCTTAACAGCTAGCCAAGGATATCTCGAGGAGCTGTAAAAGTTGCAATTTGTCATACAGGACGAAGGCCCTGAATGTTTCTCTTTCTAGACAGTGTCCCATCAGCTTCTCTGTTTCACATATAAGATATACATTGCTGTTGCATAGAAATTCAGAGCGCATTGGCCCACCCCGGGCTTACTTGCTGTTAAGCAGGGGTCATGGGATCCATGCACAGTGTTTGTAGGGCAGCTCTGGAGTAGTGAGTGAGTGGTGTCAGGTCAGAGTTCTGTACACACACAGCACAAGACACTGTCAGTATTCTGGAGTCTAGTAAATTAACCCCAGCTGTGTTAAGGGAACACACTTAAATTTCAGAGTGGGGACACATTCTGGATGGTTATTTGTTTTTGTTTAAGAGCAGAATATATTTATTAAGAGAAAGCTTCTGTCTAAGAGAGAGAAGGGGTCCTAAGTGGGTTCTAGATGTTTTTAAAGAAATCCTAATTATGTGTATATTGTGAATTGTTTATCTTTAAATACTGATTCTCTTTCTCCTTTTTTTTTTTTTTATTTTTTGAGAGGGCTAGATAAATTCCCCAAGCTAGGTTTGAATTTGTGATCTTCCTACCTCAGCCTCCCAGTGTGCTAAGATTATAGGCAGACATGTATCATCACACCTAGTTTATCTAACAGAAATTGATCAGTAATCTTAATACCAAAATATTGGACTATGTTTATTCATTTTTAAATAAAAATGATAGGCCAGGTACACTGATACATGCATTTAGTTCTAGCTACTCAGGAGGCTGAAGCAGGAAAATCCTTTGGGTCCAGGAGTTCTAGGCCAGCCTGGGCAATATAGTGAGATCATTCTATCTAATAACAAAAACTACATTTATTTCTACAGTAGTGTTGGAAGTACTTTATTGGATAAAGAGTTTTGACTGAAAGATTAACGAGGCCCACAACCTTATTCTCCAGCCACCCAAATGGCAACAGCTAACGCTGTTATTTCCTTCTCTAGGCATGATAATCATAGTCCTATAATCGCACCTTAAGAGCTGAAGCAGGAAGATGGCATGCTCAAAACCAACCTGCACAATATAGCGACACACATGTGTGTGCACGCACACCAGCGGGAGTTGTTACTTCCCAAAGGTTTCAGAGCATTTGGTGACCCTCTAGCCCAGCCCTTTATCTAAGTCTGTACAAGGGAGGAAGGGTGCGCCCTTCTTTAGATGTGTGAAAATGTCAGCACTAAAAAAGGCATTGCACATGTTTATTATTTGCCGTTTGTATTTCTTCATCTGAGAATTGTGTATTTATCTCAGATGCCTTCCCCCCCGCTCTTCTCTGGGCTACCGGGAATGAAACTCATGACCTTGCATTTCTCAGGCAGGCTTTTTATGCTACTGAGCTATATCCCAGCCCCCAGATGCCTGTCTTTGGATTGGCGGGGAGGGGCGCTGATTTTTTTTTCAATTCTTTATATATCCTAGATAAAAGTCTTTTGTCTGAGGGACTGTTGGCAAAAATAAGAACAGATAACACTCATACAGTTTGATCAGTGTTACATGTCTGGGCTGGGGATTTAGCTCAGCGGCATAAGCACCTGCCTTGCAAGCGCAAGGTCGTGAGTTCGATCCCTGGTACCAAAAAAAAAAAATGTACATGTCTATATCATAATCTGAGCAACTCTTTTGAAGATAATATGTAATATAACAACTATTGATAAATTTCTATCATTTTGTTTTGAAAAGCCTATATTACTGTTTTAGGTTTTTTGTTGTTTGTCTGTTTTGTTTTTGTTTTTGTTGTTTTTTTCTCTTTAAAATAAAAGTCAAACAGTGACAAGAGTCACCTACTTCCTCCACAGGTACAGCATGCCCTGGGGGGCAGATGAATGTGAAGAGCAGAGAGATGTGTGTCCTCTGGGCTTTGTTAGGCCCTCAGAAGGCCCTGGTGGGCTCTACAGCAAAGGGTTGGGGTGCAGTTGGAGTTCGGGCTGTGAAACACTGGGCCTGCGATGCTGTCCGCTTCTGCTGCCTGCTGGATGAGTTGGTGTCTCTAGATCATGCTTGACTTGTTGACACAGAATAGAGTTTTGTGACAAGAATGAGTAGCATGAGACCACATAAGAATCAGTGGGATTTGGTGGTGCATGCCTGTAATCCCAGCACTCAGGAAGCTGAGGCAAGAGAATTGCCTCAAATTTGAGGCTAACCTGGAATACATAGCAAGACCTTGTCTTGAAAGAAAAAAAAGAGAGAAACACTGAACATCTCAGAGGAGATGAGGACCAGGATCTCATTGGAATAGGGCTGCAGGGGAGAACTTTATGCACTGACTCTACCCACAGAGCTGGCAGCCAAAGGACTGGGCCAGTGCCCAGTTGCAGAGAGTGAGACTCCTCATCGGGATTTGATAGCAAACGCCACCCAACAAGCCCTGGGTCAGGACACTCACAGCCAATATAATCTTGGAAGCGCCATCTAGGCCGCTGAGCTGAGCCCTCTGTGCAGCCCCACGACAGCATGGAAGAGCAGAAGCCATGCCAGGCAGCGAGCATGCCTCCGGGCTCTGATCCAGGCCTGGGCAGGGTGGAAAGCTGAGTGCACTACAGAAAGCCGCCATGGCAGGCAGACCCTGGAGGGCCACAAGCTGGGTACTCAGGGCCTTGCTCAAAGGCAGGTGAGCTACCACTGGCCCAGGCTGTACCCCTTGCGCCCACTGACTGAATTGAATCAAATTACACCAAATGCACAGATAATGAGTAGATGGATCCTATGAGGTCTGACGGTTATGTGGTCACATAACTATCCATGAGTATAAAGAACATTTCTGTCACCCTAGAAAGGTCCTTCACACCTTTCCAGCCAGTCTCCAAGTCTCATCTACACACCCACACACTCACAGAGACGGGCAGTTCCAATTTCTGTTCCCATGGGTTAGTTTTAGTTCATAAAAGTGGGATCACCTACTTTTTACTCTTCTGGCTTTTGCTCAGCATCAAAATGAGCACAAAGTGAACACAAAACTCAGCTATTAGAATTTTTCTGTAACTTGAAATTCACTCATGTTGTTGAGTCAATTCATTGCCTTTTACTGAGTGTTATTTCATCATACAATGTAACAGTTTGTCTATTCATTCTCCTATTAGATTTTTTGGTGGATACCAACATTTCATTCCTTGTAGATAAATAACTGGGATCATTATCTCAGATGCCAGCATGATGGTGCATCTCTGTAGTCCCAGGTACAGTGGTACCTCTGTTCATGAACTTAGTTTGTTCTGTGTTCTGGGAAAGATGGCCACATTTGTGTTTGTGCAGGAAAGATGGCTGAGGTTGTATCTGTCACCTGATGCAGAGTTTGCAAACAAAAACAAAATTTTGCAAATGTTTGTTTGTGAACCAAGTTGTCTGCACACAAAAGTATTTGTGAACTGAAGTGCCACTGTACATGGGAGGCAAAGGCAGAAGCTTTATAGGACCCAGAGTTCAGGGCCACCTGGGTGACCATGATATCTTGTCTATTAAAACTATAATAATAATTAGGAGGTATAATCAACAACCAAAAATTACTCACTGATGTAGCTGGATATTTAGCAAAGTTAATTACTGAAATTTGGAGATGAGAAAATGGTTGTGCTTGCTTCCTTTTAGAGTCATGTTGGGCTGGGGATAAAGGTCAGTGGCACAGCACTTGCCTGACAAGCTGAAGGCCTTGGGTTCGATTCCTGATGCCAGAAAACAGTCATGTTAGTGATCACTACAGTTTGGGGTCTGAAGTGTCCCCCAATAGCCTGTGTGTTAAAGGCTCAGTCCCCAGCCTGTGGCACTCTAAGGAGGTGGTGGAACCCTTAAGGGACTCAGGTCACTGTTGGGGGAGGCTGCCTTTGAAGGAGCTGGGACTCTGCCTCTTCCTGCCATTTAGTGGCTTGTTTTCCTTGGCCAGGCCTCCTCTACCACCATGGTGCTCTGTGACACCTTTGCCCCAAAGGTAACAAGGCTAAGCCACCAACTGTGAGAACATGAGCCAAAATCAGCCATTCCTCAATATAGGCTGATTGTCCCTGGTATTTCCATCATCATGATGGGAAGCTGGCTAACAGATATGTGCTGAAGTATCAGAGTGCATGCTCTGATAATCAAACTCAGTGCAAAAAAATTGGAGAAAATGTCAAGAACTACACTGTGCTTTATTATGTGTATTTGTTGGTACAGAAGATTGAGCCCAGTGTCTTCATACTGAGCTGCATCCTTAGCCCTTTTATTTTTTTTCCTGAGACAGAGTCTTGCCAGTTTTCTAGTCTGAGTTTGGACTCACCCTGCCCCAGCCTTCCTGAGAGCTGGGATCACAGACCTGCACCACCATGCCTGGCAGTGCCTGATGTTTTACCCTGCTGTATGTTAAAAGTTGCCCAGCCACAGTTTCTTGGATGCTGGCAGAAGATGGACTTACTTGAACTATTACTTAAAGCAAAAAAATGAACTATTACTTAAAGCAAAATTAATCGCTGAGTTTTATGTTCATCAGTCTCCATTTCCCAGTCCGGTAAGTCCCAAGGTGACACAAAGGGCCCATTATGCAGTGGGTGGTGTTCCAGGAGAACAGCACCAAGATCCACAGCAAATGGAAGCGAGCCTGCTTTCTTTCTGAAGGAGACATTACCTCATCCTCCAGGTTGCTCACAGGATGCCAACACAGGCCTGAGAAACAGCTCAGGCAAAGAGCCGTCAAGGGGCTGTGTTCTTGGCGTACTCGGCAAGAACATGCAGGGATACACAGGCTGGGCAGGTTTCCACTCTCCCAGTTCAGCCTGAGGACTAAACGTCACGTTTCTCCGACGGCCACTCTGATGAATCCAACCAACAACCGGACCCACTCAGTTCGCCTCATGCAACATTTAATGATGGCCAGCGTCTGTCAGACTCTGAGCTGCCAGTGAAGCCAGCTTGCAGCATTTACCCCAATCTTGCTCACCAGCTGAGCTCTCAGCCAGCCAGCTGCCCCAGGGCCCCAGTGGGTCTGTCTTATTGTAGGCTCCACAAGGTATTCTAGGGCAAGGCATTTGTTCATTATCATCTGTGTGAGGGACTTTAAACTGACCTACCAGCCTGTGGTATCACTGTCAGCAATTAGATTAAAAATAAACTGGGTGTGTGTGGCATACCCCCAGCACTCTCCTGAGGCTGGAGGATTGTCTTGAGTTCAAACCCAGTCTTAACTACCTAGTAGGTTCAAGGCCAGCCTGAATTATATAGCAAAGTTCTGTCTTATAAAACTAAAAACTAAAACTAAATAGGCCAAAGAAGCAAACTCTGCTCCATGGAGAGGTACCTCTCCTGGCTCATTTTACTTCTTCACATATGAGAATACAGCTCACAGAGAAAGAGCCACTTGGGCTCAGGATTTGTTATTAACTCTGGTTTTGTATCATCACCACATTAGTCCCAGAGAAGCGATCCCCAGTACCAAAAAAAAAAAAAAAAAAATTTTAAAAAGTCCCAGGGAAGCATCCCCAAATAGTTGTAGCTTCATTTGTCATATGTGACAAGGTCACACAGATATCAGGAGTCAGGACAAATCAAACTGTGTTGGTCTCTGTCCATGTCCATTTGGACAGGAGCTGCTGCCAATGATGGGCCCGGCAGCTCAGCTTAGGACCAACTGCATCTATATGAGTTTTTCTTCGTTGTAATGTGTGGACAAGAATGACCAACCTAGCAAAAGGTCTCACGCATCATTGCAGCTGCATTTGATGGAGGCAATAACTTGGAATCAAGGGCTGTTGTTTAGCTGGGGGCAGTTCTTGTCCTTGGAGATATTTGGCAATGTCCAAAGACATTTCTGTCACATCTGTGGGCATCTGTCTAATAGTTAGAGGCCGGCGACATTGCTAAATATCCTACAGCATACAGGACAGTCAGGTCACAGCACTGAATAATCAAGTATCAGCAGTGCCGAGGTTGAAGAACTAATCTAGGAACAACTGTTCCTCTGTGTTTTCTCCAGATGTCTGCGTTGTTTTCCGCTACTACTACAAAATTTGTACCTTTCTCATCCCTTCATGCTGACCTATTTTTCTAATTATGATAATCTTTTTTTTTTTTTTTTGGCACCAGGGATCGAACTCATGACCTTGCGCTAGTGTTTTTCTAATTATGAACCAGGAAGCAATGGAGATAGTTCATCTTTTTTGGTATGAGGGATTGAACTCCTTCACACCAAGCTATATCCCAAGCCCTTTTTGTAATTTTTATTTTTGCGATGGAGTTTCAGTAAATTGCCCAAGCTGGGTTTAGAATTGTGATCCTTCTGCCTCAGCCTCCCAGAGTGCTGGGATTATAGGTGTGGGCCACCCTGTCCCATTTAATTGGAAGCCTGTTGAATGCTCAGCAGTGTCCGAGATCCACTGGTGGTGGGAAGCATGAAATACTCTTCCACAGTGTCACTTCTGGCTCATTGCTGGGGGAGGGGAGCTTTTGGCACCCTGTGGTCATAAGACACAGAAAAGAGATTAGTTTCCAGAGCTGCATGTCCAAAGTCAGGAGATGAGACTGGAAGAACAGCATCATAATTTCAAAATGTGGCAGCAGCATTTTCACTATTGCCATTTTCACTATATTGGTTCTTCCTAGTCAAGAACAAGGAATGTTTTTCCATTTTCTAATACCGTCTTTGATATCTTTTTCCAGAGTACTGTCATTTTCAATGTAAAGGTCATTTACTTCCTTCATTAGATTGATTCCTAGATATTTCATTTTTGGGGTGCTGTTGTAAAAGGTGTTGTTTCCCTAATTTCTCTCTTAGTAAGTTTTTTGTGCATAAGAATAGTATTGATTTTTTAAAATTAAGTTTATTGAAATACATAATGATCACATTCATTATGGATTTTTTAAGTGTTCACTTTGTAACTGGCTATGCTACTGAATTTGGTCATTAAATTTAGACATCTTTTGGTGGGGTTTTGGGAGTCTTCTATGTAAAGTATGTCATCTGCAAATAATGATAATTTAACTTCTTTCTTTCCTATCTTCCTTTTATTTTTTTGTCTTGTCTAATTGCTCTGGCTAAAGCTCCCAGAACTGTATTGAATAAGAGTGATGATAGTGGACGTCCTTGTCTTGTTCCTGATTTTAGAGGTAAAGCTTTCAGTTTTTATCCATTTAGTATGATGTTGCCTGTTGGTTTGTCATAGATGGCTTTTATCAGATCTATTCCAATTTTCTGTAGGGTTTTTATCATGAAAGGGTGCTAGACATTGTCAAAAGCTTTTTCTGCATCCATTGAGTTGATCATATGGTTTTTGTCCTTGGCTCTTTGATATGGTTTATTACATTTATTGATTTGCATGTGTTGAACCATCCCTGCATCCCTGGGATGAACCCTGCTTGGTCATGGTATATAATCTTGATGATTTGCTTCATTCTGTTTGTCATTATCTGACTGAGGATTGTTGCATCGATATTTATGAAGGAGATTGACTTGTAGTTCCTTTTTTGGTTGGATGCTTCCCTTGGTATCAGGGTAATGCTTCCTTCCAGGAATGAGTTTGGGAGCATTGCCTCCATTTCAATTTCATTAAAGTGTTTGAGAAGTAGCAGCATTAAGTCTTCTCCAAATTTCTTATAGAACTCAGCATAGATTTGAATGTTTTCTTTCCTTTGTTTAAAATAAAGATTGCTAAGAGTTTGTCAATTTTATTTAATATTTCAGAGAATCACCTCTTCAGTTCATTGATTCTTCATGTCCATTGCATTAATTTCTGCTCTGATCTTTATAATTTTCTCCCTTCTATGAGCTTTGAGCTTGACTTGCTCTTCTTTTTCTAGCAACTTGAGGTTCAACATTAGGTTATTTATTTGAGCTTGCTCTGTTTTTGGTTTTCTTTTCTTTTCTTTCTTTTTAGTACTAGAGTCAAACTCACAACCTCATGCTTGCCACTAAGCTATATTCCCAGCCCCCTCACTGTTTTTCTGATACAGAAGTTCATCACTATAAGTTTCTCTTGTAGGACTGCTTTCATTATGTTCCTTAAATTCTGTTATCTTGTATTAACATTGTTTGATAATAGAAACTGTCTGATTTCTTCTTTAATTTCATCTGTAACTCACTGGTTGTTCAGGAAGGTATTATCTAATTTCTGTGTGTTTATGAAGTTTTTGTGATTTATTTTGCCATTGATTTCCAATTTAATTGCACTATGGTCTGATAATATGTATGAGATAATCTCAGTTTCTTTGCATTTACTTAATTGGGAGTGATGGTATTTGGTATAGATAGATAGATTTTTTTTGTCTTTTTGAGACAGTGTCTCACTGTGCAGTTCAGGCTGGTCTTGAGGTCACTTTATAGCCCAGGTTGGTCTCTAGCTCTCAACAATCCTCCTGCCTCAGCCTCCCAAAAGCTGCAGTTACAGATGTGCACCACTACACCCAGCTGGTGGTGTTATCTCTTCTTGGATTGTCTTGTTGTCTCTCCTTAGATTGTTCCCTCTACAAGGATGTAGTGATCCTCTTTGTATCTGAATTAGTCTTAGCTTGAAATCCATGTTTTAGTTTGTGTCTGGATGTCCCCCTAAAGCCTTATGCAGTCATGGAGGCAGGCTTCTAGAATTTGTGACTGATTTCATGGTCCAATGCTGGGATTCTGGGTGTGAGTGCTGCACCCACTCTAGAGTGCCTAACCTACATACAATATAAGGGACAGAAGGGGTCTTTGCTTTGTGCTCCTTCCTTTTTGCTCTTGTTATTTTTGCTGTTTTCTGCTGCCATGAACTGTTACCCTCTGCCATGTGCCACTCTGCTTTGGATCCAACTGAAACCTCCACAAACTGTGAGCTAAATAAACCTTTCCTTCCCTAATTTTTGGCATCAGGTATTTTGTCTCAGGAACAAGAGAAAGGGTACTAAGACAGAATTTGGAGTGGGGTTATTTCTGTGACTATACCTGACCATGTGGTTCAAGAACCTTTGGGAATGGCTTGTAGGAAGAGTTTGGAAAGGTTCAGAGATGTTGCCTGAAAGAGTAGTGCTGGAGCACCTTAGACTGTTCTGTATGGGAGATTCTAGTCAGAGCTCAGAAGACTGTTAGAAATCCTGCTGGTAAAGACCAGATTCAGGAGGTTTCTGCTGGGAAAAAAGGACTGCATTGTTGTTGGAATCCAGATGATGTGTGTCATGGCTTGGCAAAAAGTTTGTCTGCATTTTGCTTATGTTCAGAGACTTTGCCCGAGACTAAGATTAAGGGCAGTGGACTAATTAATCTGGCAGAAGAAATTTCAAGGCAGTCAAATATTGAGGCTGTGGCATGGCTATTGTTGGGGGCTTTTAGCCAGATTTATATTGCAAATCAATAGCAAAGAGCCCAGCAGAATGATTTAAAATGTTGTGAGTTTGTCCAGAAAGAAAGCTCCAGTAAAGCTGTGGACTACAAAGATAAAGCTGTGGAAATCTCAATTGCTGAGAAGGACCAGGAAAATAGAAAAGATGGCCTGCAGCATCACAAGAAGTAGCAAGTCTCCACCTTTTGCAACCTCAAAACTGTAAAAGTGAAAGGCTTTGCTTTGAAGAGAAAGCCCACCATGTTTCAGAATGGTAGTGGCGGCCGTGCCAAGTTCCAAAATGGCAGTTAGCCACACCAGATTCCAGAATGGCAGTAACAGAAAATTTGTTCCTCAGAATTGGATTCAGAGTGCCCAACAATTCAAGTATTCAACTCCTACAGCCAAAAGAGGTGAAAGCCTGGCTATTGCTCCAGCTGGCAGAGGACATTGGCATCATCCACATTGTGCTGGTTTAAGGTGCATGCAGAATGCAAGAATTTTGAAGTTAAAAAGGCTTTCACTGAGATTTCAGAAGAAGGCCTAGGAGCCCAGGCAGTGTGCTCCTGAGAGAGCAATGTGTGAAATTTGGAAGGTGAAACCAAAAGTGCAGTGGAGAACCCAAAAGTTTGGAGAAGCCAGGAATTTAGATCATCTGAGGAAACTTGCAAAGATGGAGCAAAATGGGCCTAACAGAGAAGCCATTGGAGCAACAACCACTGGAAGTGCCATAGAGCAGAACCACACAAGCCTTTTAGAGCTTACAACTTGCCACAGATTGCTTTGGATGTTCCACATGGAGCTACAGGACTTAATGTTTGCCGTGCCAGATTTTGGACTTGCTTTAGTTTCAGTGCTTTGTAACCCCATTTGTACCTTTTGGAATGGTAATGTTTATCTTGTTCAATTGAATATTGGAAGTGTTTAACTTTGTTTTCATTTGTACAGTGGCTCACAGCTAAGGGTTTGCCTTAGATCTTGAAAGAGACTTGGGCTTTGGACTTTTCAGCAAACTGAAACTAGTAGGACTTTGGCAACTCTTAGAGATGGACTAAATGTCTTTTGCATAAGGGATGTGCATTAGTCTTTGTGAGGTGGGGGTCAGGGTGGAATGTTATGGTTTGTGTCTGGATGTCCCCCTAAAGCCTCCTGCAGTCATAGGGGTAGGCTTCTAGAATTTGTGATTGATTTCATAGTCCAGTGCTGGGATTCTGGATGAGTGTTACACTCACCCTATGGTGGGTGGCCTACACATAATATAAGGAACAGAAAGAGTCTTTGCTTTGCACTCCTCTCTTTTTGCCCTTGTTGCTTCTACTACCATGAACTGTTGCCCTCTGCCATGTGCCACTCTGCTTTGGATCCAACTGATTATGGACTGAAACTTCCACAAACTGAGCTAAATAAACCTTTTCTCCTTTAACCTTTGGTATCAGGTATTTTGTCTCAACAAGAGAAAAGTAACACAATCTACTATGTCTGCAAATAGAATGACTACTCCTGCTTTTTTTCTGGGTTCCTGTCAGATGAAGCATTATTTTCCATCCTTTGACTTTCAGTCTTTGGGTTTTTTAATTAAATATGTTCCATTTATACAGCATATTACTGGATCTTCCTTCTTGAGTTATTCTGCCAGTCTGTTTCTTTTGATTGGTACATTGAAACCATTTACATTGATGGTTATAACTGATATATATTGGCTTATCCTTGTCATGTCATTTTCCTGTTTTTAGTTCTGTTTTTTCCCCCTATTTAATTACTTTCTGTAGCGGGAAGATTCATTTTGTTGGGGTTCTTGTTGTTGTAGTCCTCATTATCTCTTTCTAGAATGTCTTTCAAAACATTTTGGAGTGCTGGCTTTGTGGTCATGAATTTCTTCAGTTGTTCTTTGTCGTGAAAGTATCCTATTTCTCTTAATTTTGAAAGATAGTTTTGTGGAGGTACATCAGTCTGGGTTGGAGGTTGTTTTCTTTTAGGGCTTGAAATATTTCACTCTAGGCTCTCCTTCATTGGAGGGTTTGTGTTGAGAAGTCTGTTGGGATACTAATGGGCTATCTTTTATAGGTGGTTTGTGTCTTCCCTCTAACAGCTTTTAATATTCTGTTCTTCTGCTGAAATTTCTGGAATCTTGACTGTTATGCCTTGCTGTAGGTTTTTTCGCTCATGGCTAATTCAAGTTCTATATGCTTCACTTATCTGTGAGTCAAAATATTTTCCATGCTTGAGAAGTTTCTGCCATTACTTCTGTGAACAGGTTTTTTATGTTATTTGCTTTGTCTGCTGCTCTTTAATTGACTCTGATCAGTCTTGTATTATTCTTTGCGTTATTTAGCAAACTTTGATTTTTTTTTATGGTTCCTTGTTATTTTTAAAGAAATCTTTCTTTTCATGATCGCTAACCATAATCCTGTCTTCTATATCTGATAGTCTGTCCTCTCATTGGCTCACTGTGCTACATATACTTTCAATAGAATTTTTTATCTCCTGGAAACCTGTTTCATGGATTCCATTTCTTTCTTATGTTGGGTGTTTGTGGTTTCCATCATTTTCCTAAGCTCCCATATTTTTTTTTCTCTGTATCTGCTCTAGAGTCACTAACCATGTTTTTCATTATGATCACCATCTCTGTAATTATCTAAGAACCTAGTTGTGAATTGATTTTTTTCTAGAGCCTCATTCATCATTGGCTTTATTACTTCTGCTGTTACCTCTGCAGAGAGCCCAGGTGGGTGACTATTGAATTATTCCTTCTCAGTGCCCCTTGGGTTTGTCTTTGGTGAGCTGGAAGTCTAGGGTTGTATCTTGCTTTAATGTCCTCTCATTTTCTATCTTTTTCTTTTAGTTTAATTCCTGGGTTGATGCTTGTAAATTGCTAATGGCATGTAGCTTTATTGCTCTTATTTAGAAACCTTAGATTTGTCTACCACTGACAGCAAGAGACACAACTTGAAGTGGACATTTTGAAGTAGACATTTCTGAGAAGTGGTACTTTTCAGTTATCTTCCAGCCTTCCTACCTTTTGAGTCTGCTGCAAGTTCCTACCTCTTCAATTTATTGGAGGCAAGAAGTTGCTGCCCATTTGACCCTGGTTCTTTGACACTGGCCTTATAGACCCTTAGGGAATCTCAGTCTTGGCATACCAGGAAGAACAATTGATAAGAATTATGTCACTTTGGCTACAGTAGTACAATCATGAATAACAGGAACGTCAAACACAGCCTAGAAAATGACAAACTATGATAACAATTGACTTGCCACCTTTAACCATATGAACCATATTTGTGGTTATATAACAATCTAAAGCAAATTGGAAAATTGTATGTGGTAAATATACCTCAATATGAGTTTTACCCTCAGAGAAAATTTAGGAGTTTGTGGAGGGAATTGGGAAATAGAAAAAGAGGAAGAAATTAGCAACAAGGCTTGAGGACAAAGGAAGGTTTCTCCAGCTTTGGGAAACTGGTGAAGAAGACAAGAGGGAAAGAAAGAGGAAGAAATAAAAACAGCGGAACAACAAAAAACCTGGAAACAATGTTCACACTCATAAAAATAAAACTAAAAGAAAAAAAAATGTCCACTTCAAGTTGTGTCTCTTGCTGTCAGTGGTAGACAGAGTGGGCAGACAGGGCCCAGGTTGTGTTGATTGATCCCAGCAAGCCTGCTCCCCCAGTTTCACTGAAGTTCAGGCTGGTTTCTGGCTGAGGCTGAAAACAATTTGTTCAGTTTACAACACTCAAGTGTGCCTCCTACTGGCTTGAACTTGATTCTTTGACCTCTTACCAACCCAAACTTGTTTTTTTCCTCACCTTGATACTCGGAACCACTAGAGGAAGTCAGTATGCAGCTGTTCCAAGTTCAGTTGGCCCCACTCCAAGATGGCAACCAACCAATGTCTGAACCTGAAAAACTCACCAGCCACTGCAGTCCACTGCATCTACTGCTCTGTTCCACTGGTGTGTTTCTCCATGGTGGAACTCTGGGGTCATCAGTAGTCACACAGTGAGTCAGGGCTCAGGGAGAAAGCACCACTAGCCACCTTCTTTTATGTTGCGGTCTCTCTCAGCTTTCCAAGTGGGCTTCAATTCTCACTCCAGATCCTTGCTGTTCTGGGGACCCACTTTCCTCCTCCTCCTTTTCCTCATGTTGCTGTATTCCATCATCTGGACAGCAAATCCCAGAGGCTGTTTTCTGTTCACCACTCTGCTGTCTTCCTGGAAATCCTCTCAGGTATCTGTCACAGTAACAGAAAGGTGACACACCCCTTCAAATCAAATCAAGCTGAGGCTGACTGAACCTGCTATATCCCAGAATCCCTTTTTCATGGCAAACAAGGTCTATTGAATGAAGCAGTTTTGAGTACCCAGACCTCCAGGCTATATTGGGCTTCCTCTCATGGGGCCACAGGTTAAGGATAGGCTATCATCAGTTGTCAGAAGGATTAAGCACTGTGTCCGCTCACAGAGTCCCAAGAAGCTTTGGCCTGGATGAGTCCGCCCAGAGTCCCAAGAAGCCTTGGCCTGGATGAGTCTGCCCACAGAGTCCCAAGAAGCCTTGGCCTGGATGAGTCCGCCCCTAGTCCCAAGAAGCTTTGGCCTGGATGAACAGCCTTCAATCTTCTTCAATTTGGTAGTGCCTTTATAAAACAAATCAAGGCCTATGAGACTGAGGATCTGACAGCATCTATACCACCTTCTTCCACGGTGAAATCTTGAGACATCAGAGTTGCACTTGGAACTGACCTTCATACCCATACTGTTGCCAAATGGCAGCAGTTTGTTCCATTAGCACCTTTCTAATAGAAATGCTCTGACAAGGTCTCCTCAGAAGCTTTGAGCAAGTGTTGTGTAAGCATGGATCTCAGAGTAGTGAAATCCCTGCCTGTGAACAGGTTGGGTTGGCCTGGCTGCCACAGTAGTCATGCACTACAGGTTTAACAGATATCAAGCTTAGATTATTCTAGCGCAGACAGTAGTGTAGACTAAAGTGGACTTATTTTATGTAAAAATTTTCTGTTCTGGTTTTTAATAAACTTGAGGGAAAAAAAAAGTGGGGCCAGGGATTTAGCTCAGCAGTGTAAGCACCTGCCTGGCAAGCGTGAGGTTGTGAGTTCGATCCCTAGTACCAAAAAAAAAAAGTGATTATCCAAATCAACTGCAGATTTCCTTCTGTTGATGCTCACTTACAGCATTCTACTTATGGTGATGGTTTTCTGCAGATATATATGTCATTTGAAACATGTCACTGTGGCTTATCATGTGCACCAGATGGTCTCCATAGCAACTACTCAACTCTGTCCTTATAAAACTTTAGGGTACAGAAATTGGAAATTCATATTGTAGTATGTATTTTTTTCAATCCTATAACAAGGGCTTCCCACCCTGCAGACCATACAAAAACATGCTAGTGAGCCTGGCAGTAATTTACTTACCAGCCCACTCTATAGACTAAGACACTAGGCACGGAAGTGCACACTTGTCATTCCAGCTGTTCAAGAGGCTGAAGGAGGAGGATCACTTTAGCCCAGGTCTCTGAGGTCAGCATAGTTAAAGACCTCATCTTAAAGACAGACTGAACACTATCACACGGATGCTTAGGGCCACGACAGCAGCTGCCAGATCACGGGAAAATTCCGATAAACCAAAGCAAGGGGAAGAGGACAAATGCTACAAACTGTATGTAACCAAGAAAAATTTAACCAAAAACACTTGAAGCCAGGCATGGTGGCACATACCTGTAAATCCCAGCAACTCGAGGCGGCCAAGGCAGTGGGAAAGAGGTATGGGACCTAATACTCAAACAGAAAAGCACAATTCAGTGAGAAAACAGACTAACATAGACAAAAGCAATGGAAATTTGGTTTTTTCATTTAAACTATCTTTAATCACAGAGGAAGTAGGGTTATCAGCTGAGCAAGGATGAGAAAAACTGAAGGCCTAGAAGAGGCATGAAACAGACCGAGTGCCTGTGGAGGGAATAACCAGGCAGTGAGCAGCATAAATGCTCAGGTCAACAGGCCCACTGCCTCTAGCCAACTTCAGCTTCACAGTGCAGACACCAAGTATCTAGGCACTCTGTAGTTGCTAGAGGCAAAAGTTATTTGGACTTTAAGAAACTCAGGTTGTAATTTTCGTTTCTTGGTATAATGCTTGTGTTTCCCTTAGCCATCTATATTCCCTAAAAACTGATAAATTCCAATTTTCAGCCCTCACCCTACAACAGTAGTGCCAAACCTATGTTACACATGTTTTTTGTTTGAAGAGAAAAGTTCATCTATGAGTTGTTTTCTCTAAAGTAAAACCTTCAAGCATTCAGATTTAATTCCAGTGCTGACACTATGCCCAAGCCAACAAACTTATCAAGACTTCCAGATGGTTTAAGAACCATCAAAAACAAGGTGTTGTGGTATACGCCTATAATCCCAGCACTCAGGAGCATGCTGTTTGAGGTTAGGCTAAGGTACACAATGAGACCGTCTCAAAAACAAAGGCAAAAACACTTACTGCCACTTGTCATCTGCTACACCAAGACCCAGCACTGCACTCCAAAAAAGGCATCTAAAGCATCTTGAGTGCCTTTACCTATGTAACATTTCCAGATCCCAGCACATTAAAATGGCATGATGCCTTTACAACTATGTAATGGATAAAAATCCGTTAAAAAATTTCAAAACCCCTGTGATCCCAACACCTGGAAAGTGGGGGCAGGAGGATCAACATAAGCTCATAACCAGCCTAACTATATACTAGCACGATCGTGTGACAAACTGCATGACACTAACATGCAGAAATGATGCAGTAATGGAAATTTGTGATTTTTTCACCTAAAGTGTCAATACAAACCAAAAAGCTTAAAACAATTTACCACCTACCCAAGCTTATAGTCAAATCAGTTACCCCAATTTTCCATGCTATTAGACTTAAAAAGAATGCTCAGAAGCAAGCTGTCACAAATAGGATTTTATTTATCACTTATTAAAAATCTGGATTTTAAACAGACTCTTGGACTGGTGGTTCATATCCATCAGCTCGTTCAACTTTAGCTCCAGTCTCATCTCCAGTAGCTTTTCCAGAGCTACTACCTTCACCATGAAGCTCCATGAGTTTTCCCACTGAAAGGAAAAAACATTGTTGTGAGGTATTACATCTTAAATCTGTGACCTTCAAAAAAGGATAGAATGAAAAAAAGTCATTACTCATCCTTAAAAGCCTATATTTGGTATATCATCATTTTTTCTTTCAGGAATCCTATGTCACTTACATTCAAACTTGGGCTTCTTCAGCATTTTTACTTTTCTGACAAAGACATCATGAAGAGGATAAATTGACTGGCAAGCCTTTTCTATGTCTTTCCCAATACTGTCTGGAATCCTGCAAACAATGATGGTTAAGTGAGTTTAAAAGAACAAAGGTCTAGTTCTCAACACTGGAGGAGACAGGGTGTTTCTTTTTTGGGTGGGTGCTAGGGATAAACAGAACAGGAAACATAGCTACACTGCAGCCCTTTCTGAGGTAGGATAGCCCTGTTGCCCCATGACCTTGTGACCCTCCCACTTCCACCTCCTAAGTAGCTGGGAAGACAGGCTCATATCACACCCATCAAATGATTTTAATAGAAAGCTTTGAATACATTTACATACTTAACCCTCATTTAACCTACAGAAATCCTCATTAAGCTTTGAATACATTTACGTACTTAACCCTCATTTAACCCACAGAAATCCTCATTAATCATAACTATTATCACCACTTTTATAGGTAAATAACAGCCTGATTTAAGATGAATACTGCATGGGAATATCAGAAAAACGTAACAGTTATCAGTGCACATCAACTGGGACCGAAACATTTTTTCATCACTTATTCCCACATCACTATGGGAGGTTCTGGCTATTCAGTGTATTTTCAAGCATCTCCTATCCTTCAATCTTCTACTATGTGATAACTACTCAAAAAAAGATCAACAACAAAAAGATCACATTTACTTAGCAATTAACTTTTCATTTAAAGGGATATTTAATTGAGAGTCATAGAAAAGATTTAAACAAAGGTCTGATTCCACCTTATCTCAAATGCACTCATCCAAGAGATAATTAGCTATTTTCAGGGTTGTACTATAAAAGAACGACCACTTACAGTTTATTGACCACTTCTTTCAAGTCATTTGTCTGCACCTCTCGGGTCATGATTTCCATCATCTTCTTCCGGATTTGGCGGACTTGTTGGTGCTGAGCATAAGAGGTCTTCCGTATCTGATTATTGCGTTTTTTAGTAAAGCCCACACAGAACAAACGAAGCAAATAACCATCGGTAGTCTTGACATCAACATGAGCTTCGATCATGGTCTAGATAGAAAGAGATACTATCACATATAATAGATTTTAATGTTATAGTTTTTTTTTTTTAAGACACAATCCTATTTGTTTTTGTTTTTCTGAGATAAGGTCTTGCTATGTAGCCCAGGCTTGTCTCAACTCCCATGATCCTCCTGCCTCACTCAGCCTCCCAAGTGCTGGGGCCTGTATCCTCAAACTAGCAACACAATGAATGACAGAATAGGGAAGCACCGCCATGCCTAGCTTAATGTTAATACCCCTGACACAATATATCTAGTTTACAGAACTGCCTTGAAATGAATTTACCAATAGACAGCTAACTCCCAGTTCTTACTGCCCTCACACTCAACATTTAAATACCAAGTTCTCACAATTGTCTTCCTTGTCTAGTGCCCCTATCACTATTACCAACTGTCCTCTACATCTGTGTCTTTCCATATACAGTACATGGAAGCCTGTAGCTTCCATACCAGCAACATAAGCAGGCAAGACAAAATAGGTTATACGAATGCATCGATGGGACTCTACCATTTGAACACCTGTACTTAGGATTTCATCTTAATAAAAAAGTACTCTTAACAGCTAAAGTATCGCTATAAAATTAAGTGTGCATTTTTAAAAACTCCTTTACAGGTATTTCTAACCTGAGGCCATGTTAAGGATTCAACATTTAGTTTCACAACTAATATGTAATAAAAATCTCTAACTAATGGTCATATTGTTGCCTCAATTTAAAAGCAGCCAGCCATCTTAGGGCAAAAAACAGACTTATCTTTCTTGCTTTATTTTTAAAAATGAACATTACCAACCGGGTGTGGTTATGCATGCCTCTAATCTCAGCATTAGGGAGGCTGAGGCAGCAGACTGCCAGGAGTTTCAAGGCCAGCCTGGGCTACAAAGTGTGTTCAAGGCCAGTCTGAACTACATAGTGAAACTGTCTCATTAAAAAAAAAAAAAAAAAAAAAAGGCAGAAAGCTAAAAGAAACACCCTTAAAAAATCCTACCCCTAGCACCACAAAAACATACATTTCAATACAATTTATAGCCGAATAATTTCAATAACACAACCTAAATACTTTCTAGAACATAAAACCTCAGAGGAATGTCAGAAATAAATGTAACGGTATAATCAGTTTGCATCATCTGGGACCGAAACATTTTGTCATTATTCATTCCCATATACAAAATACCAACAAGAGGTGATTACAAAGACATGTGAACCAATGCAATAATTGCCTCAAACGAAGCTGTTTACTGAGTGCTTCCCACATTGAGCACCGTGCTAATCATGCTTCCATGCATTTATTTTATCCTCATAAGTGAAATGATAATTTCCATTTTACAGATCAAGAAATCATGTTTAGCAAACTTATTTCCCCAGAAGCCATGATTTCAAGCCCAGCAGAGATTTTGCCACCATTATGCTCTATTATCCTGGGTAATCTAGTTTAAGCAAGCAAAAAGTCCTGGGTTCAATCTCAGCAAAGAGGGAGAAAAAAAAGAGGGAGCGGGGAGAGGGAGGAAGGGAGGCAAAGAGGGAGGAACAAGCAAGCCAGTCCAACTCTACCCTTTCACCATAAATCCACTGGACATTGAGAATCCAAGATGTTCTGAAGACTGGTTCACCAAACAGGCCAAACACACTGTGGTAACCCAATAAAAACTTGGCTTCAATTTAAATGTGTAAGTAAAATAGAACGATGCTGTTTGCTCAATGATGCATAAACTCTGGAGTGCCAAACCCAGAGGTGCACTTGACACCAAGAAATCAATGACTTAATGGAATTCCAGTCTCCACTCCAGGATAGGTTCCTTCCACACCATGCCACCTTTGGTCACACACCCCAAAACACTAAGCACTCTAAGGAACTTTTGCTCTCACCTGCCATTTTTTGACCATGGAACACATCTTGTCACGGGTGAGATCCATGCCATGGAAGTTAGTCAGGCAGTTTTTACCCTGAACATCTTCAGTAATTAGCTTGAATTTCCTAAAGGCAACTTCATCATTCTGCAGATCAGCAAGGCTCACTTCAAACACACGACCTTTGAGCCCATCAGATGCAATTTCTACAAAACAAGAATCAGGCCTTGTCAATAATAGGAATCGCATAAAACACAGACTAGCTTACAAGTGAGACAAACTGAGGTTAATGGCAAATCAAAAGTATCTTAACCTTTGTCACCAAATCCATCTAGACTGCAACAACTTAATGACAATGTCCACTTACGTTCAAAATTCCAAATTTTCTTCAATTCTAAAAGCACCGTCTGGCTTCTCCATGTGTACTCAGAACAAGCAGTTTCAGGTGCCTAACTTGCAAGGAAGAGCTGACATTTCCACTCTCCCACAAGACCAACAGTTTCCCAAGACGCCTACTACAACACATATGTCCCAACCTAAGAAAAACAGACCAAATATAGGATACTCACTGGTTCCTTGAGTTCTAGTGACTAGTGTTTTTCCAATATTTCTTATGTTGAACATAGCCGGTGCCTTCACATCATACCAGTCTTTTTTAGAAAATGGATCAACCCTGGAATTAAAAAAACAAAATGCTTAAGTTTCACTGCAAATAATGCATTGCTGCGATTTCTCAGTTTCCTTATTTTATCAGTTAACATCAAATGCTATTAACAGGCAGCTTACTGCGGGAGTTAACTTCCCTCTCAGTGACGCGAGGGCCACAGATCCAAAGCTACCTCTTCCTCACTCACTGCCCAGACGCGAGCCTCTGAAATTAAAGACCTCTCCCCACCCCGACCGGTCCTCCCAGTGCAATACGTCCTCCATTAATCTGCACGTCTTGTGAACTTTACTGGATCTTGAAGACACATACTGGTAACTAACACCCTCAATGGCTCCTGAGAGCCTGTCAAGAAGACACCTATGTCCCACTAGAGGTGAGGTGCGGGGTCCTGAATGGACACGGACAGGACAAGGTCTCCCTGAACTCCAGGTCTGAGAGTGACATCAAGCCGGATGTTTAGGCGACCCGCGAGCCCAGAAAGCAGCACACTCCAACCTCAGTTGGGACGGCCACAAGGCTCACACGTTGCGGACCCGAGAATGTAAAGGAAAGACTGCCGAGACGTAACACCTCGGAAAATCAGGCTGCCGTGGCCCAGGGTGCCCCGACCATCCTCAGCCCGCGCAATCCGATCGCATCCTCGCCATCGGGCGCACACCGCCATCGAAAATCCATTTTCTGACTCCAGTAAGACCCCAAACAGCAGAAAACTATGGCAATCGGCACTTACACTTTCTTCTTGGCTCCCTTTTTGCCGCCTTTCGTAAGGCGCTTGTTCTTGCCTACCGCCATGGTGCCGCTCAGAGAGCCAAAAGGGCGGAAGTACAACTCGCGCGAGAACTTAGGCGTACGGGGGCGGGGCGCGCCGTCTACGTAACCTTTCACCTTTTCGCCCTTCCTGCCTGGAGAATATCGCGACAATAGCCGCTCTTCTGACAGCCTGAGCAGCAGCTCCTTCTGGCGTCCGGAGGTCGCGCCGCGGGCTTTCAGAGAGCGCTGTGGAGACGCAGGCGCAGTCCGCCAGCTCTGCGAACTTAACTGGTTTCTCTTACTCTGCCGTCGGGAAGTAAGTTCCTACCGGACACGCCATCAGCTTTGTTTAAACTTGAACTCTGTACTTCAGAGGCTGAGGCGGGAGGATCGTGAGTTCATGCCCAGTCCCGGCGACACCAAACCTATGACCAAGATAGAAACCAATCCCCTGGCAAACTTTTAAATCTGTTTTATTTTTGTTTTTGTTTTAACGAAATCATAAAGCCTAATTATGGTAGAGGGGAAAAAAATGAGTAAGTTTATTTGAAAAACATGTATTTACTACGAAAATTATAGATTTGAGGTAAACAGGCTTTGCTAAGTTAAAAATACGTTATTCTAAAAATGACAGAAGGACCAGAGATTTAGCTCAGTGGCGTAAGTACTCTGCCTGACAAGCACAGGTTGCAAGTTCAATCCCTGGCACCAAAAATAAATACATAAATAAATAAATATGACAGAAATTCTCCTTTCCAGTCAGATTATAAAGCGACATGCACCAGCCAGTATAGCTTATAATCTTTAGGAGGCTGACGCAAAGAGAGTCCTTGCAAGTTCTGGTTCCGCATGGGTAACTTAGTAAGACCCCTTAAAATTAAAAATTTAGAAAGTCTGAGGATTTAACTCAGTTTAAAGGTTCAAGACACAGTATCGGGAAAAAAAGAGATAGATAGCTGAGAATAAATACAAGAAAGGCACAAGGTATAACGCTAAGAGCACACAATAGACCTTGAAAGGGAAAAAAAAGTCTCAGAAATACCTAAAATGGTAACAAGGAACATCTGGCTGGATTTTTCCCTCCTAAAACAGAATCTAGTCTCTACTCCAGGCTGGGCTTAAATTTGGGATCCTTTTTTTTTAACTCTCTGTCTCTCTCTTCAGTACTACTGGTAGTTGAACCAGGGCCTTTTGTACTGAGCTACATCCCCAGCCAAGTCCCCTCTTTCCCCCTCAACTTTTTTAAATTTTGAAACAGGGTCTAGCTAACTAACCAGGCTGGGCTTAAATTTGTGATCTTCCTATCTCAACCTGCCATGTTTTACAGGTTTTAAGTGTCACCACAGCAAGTAAAACATTCAGGACTGGGGATGTAGTTCAGCGGTAGGGAGCTTGCTAGCACATGCTAGGCAAAGAAAAAAAAATCTTAACTGGCCTGTTTCTTTCATTACTTCTTTCTTTCTGTCTGTATGTCTGTCTGTCTTCCTTTCTTCTTTTTTCTTTCTTTCACAGCACTGGGTCACTCATGTCAGGCAAGTGCTGTACCACTGAGCTTCTTCCCCAGCTCCCTTACCGCTTTCTAAGCCCCACAGGCATGACAGTTAAAGTCAGCTTGATGATTTGGGGATCTACCTGTGACAGTGGTGGTGAACATTTTAGAGCTTTCATTAGTAACAGCCCACTGTGGCATGGGTGCTATAGGTTCACCACTGCTGACCTGGAGAGTTAGTAAAGCATACTTCTGGGCCTGTGGGTGGGTGGTCAAGTGTGACTTTGGGGTCCATATCTGGTCCCTCTCCAGTTCTTCTCTGGCACTGTGCCCTGCTGAGCTTACCAGTGACCAGTGACCATGAACCAGTGACCAAGCATCTCTGCTCTGCCTGGCCTTCTGCCATGAGTCTTCTACCTTGGAGCCCCCTAACCATGAACTGGACCTCTTGAAGCCATGAGCCAGATTAAGCTCCTCCTTCAGTCATGGATATTTTGTCCCACAGTGGAAAAGTTGACTAATAGATCAGGGTTCTGTAATTTATCCATCTAGAAATTACTTACAATGCCCTGGACTAAACACTTCCCCAGCTTTCCTTTTTCTCCCTGTTGGGCAGGCATATACCTCTGCATGTTTAAGATAGTTCAGCTTCATTTCTTCTTTTAATAAAAGATTTGGTTCCTTAGACAGAGAGTTTGCCCCAGACCTGCTCCAAGGAGACCTACTGCTACTGAACTTGTTAGAAACTACAGTACAGTGACCAAATCTCTTTCTCACTGTGAGCAAGAGAGTACAGATGGATGGCCTTTTCTTTATTGTGCTCCTTCCCTTAACACACAGTAGCCCCTCAAAATAGTTGTTGAATGAATAAATAAGAGGTTAAATGACATAAGTCATCTTTTGGACTTTTGTGGATCAGTTCAGATTTTCAGAATAATTTTAGGAACCATCAGGACTGCAATTTTAATGCCATCAAATTATGGAACAAACCAAAAAACAATTGCCATTTATTGTCACACATTTGTGTTTCTCACTGTACAGTTCAGGGTGACCTTGAACTCATTATGCTGCTCAAGTTGGCCTCAGATTCATGGTGCTTCTCCTGATTCATCCTCCCTAGTGCTGGGATTACAGGTGTATGCCATCATGCCAGGCTAAAAAGTCAGCCCAATATGGGAGTAAATCAACTAATTTTTCTGAATAACTTGAAAATCTATGCTCTGACTGAAATTCTGTTTTTCTCTCATGAAATACCACATAACCACATTTTTCTATTCCTCTCCTGGTTTCTGCATTTCTGCTTCCCAATAATTGCTAAAGTGAGAAGTGGCTTAAGTTAGTTAAGCCTCAGGTAATTACCCTGACAATACAATACTGAGAAAACAGGAGCTTTTATTAGATCTTGGCAATGGGAAAGAAAATTAACGTTATAGAAGCTCTGACCTAGTAAAATTGTTTACATTATCTCTCTTCAATCTTGTCTAACCCTCACAATATATCTATAGGGTAGGACTAGTAAAGTAGGGAACAAGACAGTCGGTGATTTGCCCCCAGTTATACAGCTGAGGGCACAGAACTGGTATTCAAACCCAAGTCTGAGCACAAAGATTAAATTATTTTTCTTACAAATTCTCAGGTGGTGCTGGTGCTGCTAATCTGGGGTCCCAGTTTTCAAAACCACTTGGAAAGCTTTATCATCTAGTACCTGAGCCCTGCTTTTGGTTTGATTGGTTGGTTTGATTTTTGATTGTGTTATTACTGGGTTCTGAGATACTGGAGTCTCTCCTCTCACAGGTGATTTCTAGGTCCTTGCTGTCCCAAAGAATTAAATGAAACAAGAAAAAAACAGTAGCAAAGTTTCAAATTTATTATAGGTAGGAAGAGAAGGTGGAGAGTAGAGGGAAAATAGACTCTGCAAAGTCAGTTTGAGCTAAGAGAAAAGGGAGGAAGAAATAAAAATACATACCCCTCTAGAGTTCAGGGCAGGCTATTGTATAGAGGCATGATAGCCAGCACTTAATAGCTGTCTCTTTTTCATATCTCCAGCACTCACTCTACACACTGGTCATCCTATCAAAAGCCTGCTTGAGTTTTTTTTTTTTTTTGTACCGCAGATTGAACTCGTGACCTCACACTTGCCAGGCAGGCACTTGTGCCACTGAGATAAATCCTCAGCCCTATCTTTTTTTTTCCTTTGGTACCAGGGATCAAACTCACAATTCCATGCTTGCAAGGCAGGCACTTAGGCTGCTGAAGTAAATCCCCAGCCCCCGCCTGCTTGAGTTTTTATGAGAAGTACATGTTCAGGGTTCTGAGAATCACACTGCAGACGTATTCTGGGATCTTTGTCACACTTCCTTTCCCAGGTAGTCCTAGCAAGCCCTAACTTCCTATCTTAGTGTGGCATCAAACTCAGGGCCTTGTGTGTGGTAGACCAGCACTCTGTCATTGAGCTGTAACACTGAGCTTCTCCTTTTATGTGATGGTCAGCCAAGTGGAAACACAAGAGATGCACAAGTGAATGAATTTAATTTATTTATATTCACAAGTTCTAAAGGTGGGGTCGCTGCATGCCATCTGTGGTAAGAGCCAGGTTTGGGTCAAGTGACAGAAGCTGGAAAAGCCAAAGCTAGAACCTATGCTGGGGTTTCTGCAGGGAAGGTAGGAAGGGCAGGGAAAACAATGTAGGTGGGCTGGCTTGAAAATCTCAGTGTTGCCATTAGTTGCTTTGTTCCTGGACATGGGATCCTTAAGGCCTCCTACTGCATATGAGCAGATGGAAGAGGTAGGTTCTTCACTGGGCATTTGTATACCACAGTATGCTTGTATTTTTCTGTCTTCAAGAATTGTCTAGCCCTGGGCAGGAAGGTTTTTGTTTTTTTGTTTTTGGGGTTTTTTTTTTTAGGATATTAAAACATCACTGACAGGTGGGCATAGTGCTGTACACCTGTAATCCAAGCACCCTGGGAAGCTAAAGCAGGAAGATCAAAAATTGAGCCCAGGTAACAATTTGCTGAGATCATATTTCAAAATAAAAGCAAAATTTTAAAAAGGTTTAAGGATGTAGATCAGTGTAGAGGCCCTGGGTTCAATGCTTAGTACCAAAACAATAAAAATAATAATCGTGATACACAGAAAATCCATAAGGATACATTACTATGTCCATAATACTGCATTCACCATTGGCTTTAGAAACCCACCAATGGACCAGCTTACTCCTGTTGAAACATGCGCCTTTTATCTTTGCACTAAAAGGTCAGGAGAAAAAAATTAGATTTGTAGAAAAAATTTTAATGACCTAAAAATGATATTTACAACATTGAATGTGAATGAAGGAACTGATCCCATTAAATGACAGGTCATGAGACTGCATTAAAAAAACAAAATTTACCTATTGCTATCTACAGGAGACACAATGTCAAGTCAAAGCTACAAATAGAAAGTAGGGGTTGGGAATTTAGCTCAGTGATAGAGTGCTTACTAGAGACCCTGGGTTTGGTCCTCAACACACCCCACCAAAAGTAAGAGGATGAAAACAGGTGTACTGTGCAAACTATAAAAAACTAGAGTGAATATCAGACAAGTCTAGTAACAGATGTTACTAAAGAGGTATATTTCACAATGATAAAAGGGTCAATCTATCAAGAAAATATGAAAATATAGCCAGGTATGATGGTATATGCCTATAATGCTAGCAATCAGAGGCTGAGGCAGGAGGATCACTAATCTAGGCTCATCCTGAACCACTTAATAAGGCCTTATCTCAAAAAAAAAGGTTGGGGCTGTAACTCAGTGCACAGGCCCTGGCTCTAATCCCCAATATGGGATGGGGTAGGGAAATAATATATATATTAAAGATATGTTCATGTAACAACAAATCACCAAGCAAAATACGTCAAGCAAAAATCAACTCCATTTTTTAAGGAGAAATAAATACCAACACTCGGGAGGCTGATACAGGAGGACTGCCATGAGTTCAAGGCCAGTCTGGACTATGGAGTGAGTTCAAGGTCAGCCTGAACTGCATAGCAGGACCCTGTCTCAAAAAACAAAAAAAAAAAAAAAAAGAGAGAGAGAGAGAGAAAAAAGAAATAATTCTACAGCAATAGTTGGAAAGTTCAGTACTTCACTTTTAAGAAAGCATTGAGCTGGGCATGGTGGTGCATGTCTGCAATCCCAGCACTCCAGAGGCTGAGGCAGGAGGATCACTATGAATTCAAGGCCAGCCTGGGTTACATATTGAGTTCAAGGCCAGCTTCCTGAACTAAGAGGAGACACCCTGTCTAAAAATAAATAAATAAATAAATAAATTAGAAAAGAAAAGAAAAGAAAAGAAAGCATTGACTAGCTAGGTCAAAGACCAATAAGGTAATATATATATAGGAAGCTTAAGGAAATGCCACAAATTAACTGAATCTAACAGACAGATGTGGGACACTCTACTTAGCAGCAGAATACACAGCATCTCAAGTGCTCTTGGAAGATTCTCCACAATACACCCATATGGTAAGCTGTAAAATAAGACCAGTAAACGTCAGAGGGTAGAAATAATATAAAGTATGTGTGTCAATAAAAATGGACTGACATGGGCCAGGGATATAGCTCAGTGGCACAGTGCTACCTGGCAAACCCAAGGTCCTGAGTTCAATTCCCAGTACCAAAAAAGAAAAAAAAAAAAAAAAAAAAAAAAAAAAAAAAAAAAAAAAAAAAAAAAAAAAAAAAAAAAAAAAAAAAAAAAAAAAAAAAAAAAAAAAAAAAAGAAAGAAAATGGACTATTAGAAATCAGCACTAGAAAGAATTTGGGGAAATTCACAAAAACATTAAAATAAAGCAGTATGCTCCTGAATTCGTAAAGGCTTAAAGAAGAAATCAAAAAGAAAATTAGAAAATATTTTTAGATGAATGAAAAATACAAAATTCCAAAAATACAAGGGATACAGCAAAGGCAGTACTTAGAAGGACATTTATAGCTGGAAATGTCTACATTAAAACAAGAAAAGCCAGGCTCGCGCCATTTTCCTTTCTGCTGGTCTGAGCCTGCTCACTTTGACCCTACCTTTGCCTAATTTAACTTCATTAAATTCAGCTGCTTTTTCCTTTCCTTTGTGAACCACATCCATGGCAAATACATAGGAACCCAGAAGCCGCTCCCTTACCCAGCGGCCCACAGCAGTGTCTTGGTGAGTCAGTGGCAGAAAGTGAAAAGAGGTCCAAGCCTGTGGAGGCGTGGACTCTGTGCACCTTCTTTTCCATTCCTGTGGACCCTAGCTCCCGATACAGTGGTGCCTCAGTTCATGAACTTAATTCTTTCCAGGATTCTGGTCACAAACTGAATTGGAGGAGAACCGAATCAAATTCAGTGGTTAGATTGAATATTGACTTTATGGGGAAATTTGATTCTGTTCTCCTCCAATTCAGTTTGTGACCAGAATCATGGGAAGAAGTTTATGAACTGAGGCACCACTTGTGTTTTTAAAATCACCAGGGTAAAAGCCACACTGTCCAAGGCTCCAGAAAACAAAGGAAAGAGACAGAAACCTCCCATACCTGTAAACCAATGTATGGCCTCAAGTTTCTTTTTGGAAAACAAAATGCCACCCTTCCTGCTGAGCCAGATAAGTAAATAATTTTGTTCCCACTAAATATAAAGGAAAATCAGCCCTGTCTCAGAAATAGGGTGCCACTGGCTGGGGATTTAGCTCCATGGCATAGTGCCTACCTGGCAATCATGAGGTTGTGAGTTCAATCCCAATCCTCAGTACCAAAACAAATAAAATAAAATAAAGAATTAGGGTCCCTCCTTGTGTGGCTCAGGTAGCAAGTTTTGCTACTGTCTTGCTTGCCATCACTCACTTTTGAGCTGCTCACCCCAAGCTAAAGTGACCTCTTTTGGCTTGTTCTTGTTTGTCTCTATGAGTTAATAGTAAGTGGTTGCTTACAGAGAGCCTTAAGTCTAACCACATCCCTTTCCTACTGCCTAGAGTTATCTAAGGACCTGGCAGTCTAGATGAAATTATCCAGAACATTGTCATCCTCCAGAATCAAATAGACTCACTGGCAGCAGTAGCCCAGCAATAAATACCACAAGGGACTAGACCTCCTAACTGCTGAAAAAGATTATGTTTGTTTCTAGAAGAAGAATGTTGCTTCTATGTCAGTCAGTCTAGAAAAGTGAGAGATGCAGCCCAAAACCTAGCTGACCATGCTTTAAAGATCTGCCAGGAACTATCTGACCCATGGGAATCCTGGTTAAACATCTAGAACTGGGCATTGCTAAGGCTTATAGCTAGATGTCTACCCAAAGCCTCATGCACTCATAGGTGGGGATTTTGGGAGGCTAGACCATGGATGTGTGATGCTGGATTAGGATGGGATTAGTATTGGGATTAAGGGGGTGCAGACACTGGAAGGCTCATGCTGTGTGTGGGTAGCACCACTTAAAAGGCAAGTAGCTGGAATGAAATATAAGGGAAAAGTGGAAGACAGGCTGCTGTGTTGCTGCTACTGCTGCTATCTCCTGTCTGATCTGCCATGGACTGTTTCTCCTCTGTGATGGCCCTCTGCCACCCCCCCCCACCTTATTGCCAGCCAACAATGGACTGCAACCTCTACAAACTGAGTGAAAATAAACTTTCCTCCTTTCACTTGTGGATGTTGGGTATTTTGTCCAGGCAATGAAACTATAACTAAGACAGATAGTCTGCTTATTTCCCTTGACAAGGAGCTTTATTAATACTTCTCTTAGAAGCATTACTTCTCTTACTACTTGGTCTATGCATGCTTAATCTCTTAGTCAAATTTGTTCCTTTTGTTTAACAGTTGTTCAACTACAGGTGATGGTCTGAGCCAATGATTAAAACCCACCTCCTTAGCTACAACTCATCAAGAACTTCCTGAAGAATTTGTTTGGTTTTCTGAGCCCCTGGATCAGGCAGGACAAGAGTTCCATGGTCACTGCGTAGGTAGTGCTGGTGCTCCTATGGGGTAGGAAGCAGCAGTGGAAAAATGGACATTCCATCCTTAACATCCCTGAAAGATTTTCAGGAGCCAGGTCTCTTGGAGTAATAATATAGATAGCATAGTTGGGGCTACAGAACCTGTTAAGATTTGTATTCAGATGGTACCCTCAAGCCTCATGCAATCATGAACATGGCTGAATCTAGCGTTTGTGATTGGTTCATTGTCTAGCACTGGGATTGGTAGTGTGAGTGCTGCACCTGCCCAGAGGAGAGCCAACATACAATGTAAGGGCAGGAAGGAAGTGTACTTTCCCTTTTTTGCCCTTTTGCTCTTCCTGTTTGTGACTACCATGAATGGTTGCCCCTCAGCCACACCACCCTGCCTTGGAGCCACTTGAGTATGGACTGAAACCTCCAAAAACTGTAAGAAATAAATCTTTCTTTCCTTCATGTTAAGGGTCAGGTATTTTGTCTCAACAGTAAGAGAAAAGTAACCAAGACAGGACCATTGCCCTCTACTCATTTGAACCTGGGGCAAAACCCCAGGACCAACCTCCTGAACTTTGTCCTGAGACCTACTATCCAGAAGCAGAAATAAGAAAGACAAAGACCTCCTAAGCCTGGCTTAGAGGATTCTGAAATTCCAAACCAAGGTGCACTATGCCAGATTCTCCAGTATGGCTTAGAGTAACTTTTTTTTCACTTGGAGCTAATTAAAGGTTTATGCATATGGACTGCATCTCATACGTGGAGTTATAACAGTGAATTATATGGCAAGGATATGCACAGTAGGCACAGCTGACGTTACTCAGCACCCTATCAATCATGTTGTCAATTGTGCTCTGAAAGACCCACGGGGAGGCGCTCTAGACCCAGTGCAATATGTTAAATCCTTAAACCCAATATACTCAACACTTGGTCCATTTTCCTTTCTGCTGGTGTGAGCCCTCTCAGGCAGGAGGATTGACACAAGTCCCAGGTCACCCTGGGCTATGTAGTGAGTTTAAGACTAGCCTGAAGTATATAGTGAGAACCCTGGAAAGAAAAAAAAGGGCAAAATAAAAATAAAAAAGAAATGGAGATTGGGGGGTATAGCTCAGTGATATAGCATTTGTCTAGTATCTGGGAGATCCTGGTTTCAATTCCCAGCACCACAAAAAAGAAAGAGACCTTTAATCAACAATTTAGCCTCCCATTTTAAAATGCTAAAAAAAAAAAAAATCCAGGCGTGGTGGTACACTCTTGTAATCCCAGCATTTGGGAGACTGAGGCAGGAGGATCACCAAGAGTTTGAGGCCAGCCTAGGGTACAAAGTGAGTTCAAGGCCAGCCTGAACTACATGGTGAAAGCCTGTCTCAAAAACAAAATGCTGATAAAGGAAGGGCAAACTAAGGCAGAAAGAAGGAAATAATAAAGATTAGAGAGAAAATTAATGAAATAGGAAAAATGATAGAGAAAATAAGAGAGAACAGAAACTGGTTTTTTGAAAACATTGGCAAATCTGATAAATCCTTAGGTAGGTTGGCCATTAAAAAAAACCCCTCATACTACCAGTACACTCAGAAATGAAATAGGGGACATTACTGCTGACCTTACAGAAATAAAAAGGATTATAAAGGAATCCTAAGAACAACCATCTGCCAATAAATTAGATAATTTAGATGAAATGGACACATTCCTATTAAAAAAAAAAAAACCAAAACAGATGTCAAAGCTGGGTGTGGTAGTTTATGCCTATAATCCCAGCACTTTAAGACTGAGGCGGTAAGATTGCTGATAGACAGAGGTCAGCCTGGACTACATAGCAAAACCCTATCAAAAAAAAGAAAGAAATGGAGACAAGCATCAGGCTCAGGTCCCTGTCCAGACACAAAAGCAAAACAAAAACAAAGCAGAGGGAGAGGATATGACAATTTGATTATACACACAAAAATTAGAGACTGAACTAGCAATCTTTGCAAAACTTCTATCCCCCACACATGAAATTAAAAACAAACAAAAGAGTAAAAAGAGCCAGATGGCTTCACTGGTGAATTCTACCAAACAATTAAAGGAGAACAATTAATAACATTCAGAAACTCTTCCAAAAAATATAACAGGAGAAAACAATTCTCTGAAGCTAATAATTCCCTGACAATAAAACCAAAGATACTAGAAAAATTAAAACTACAAATATGTCTTATGAATATGAATGTAAAAATTTTCAAGAAAATTCTCACAGGCTGAACTCAACAACATGTATGATAAATTCTACACCATGATCAATGGGATATATTCCAGGAAGCTGAGATTGGTTTAAAACCCAAAAGTCAATACCCTTCAATGCCCATAGCAGTAATGAAATGTCCTCTCCTAAAATTCTTTTTCCTTGAAGTTTTCTAAATCACATGAATTTCATGCAAAAATTGAAAAACGTCAATCCAGCATAAATGAGTTAACAGAATAAAGTAAAAAATCTAGGGCTGTGACTATAGCTCAGAGGTCAAGCACTTGCTTTGGCTGTGTGAGGCCCCTGGAGATTCTAGTCTCATGAGATTCTACACAAAAGACAAGCAAACAGAAAAACACACAGTCATCTCAATAGATGCAAAAAAGCACTGCTAAATCCTAACACCTTTTCACAATAAAAACCAACTTATGGCCAATAGTAACTTACGGATAAAAGATGGGATGGTTTTTTTCCTAAAATCAGAAACAAGAAATTGAAAGATACTGGTCCAGGAGCACAAACTTATAGTTACAAGGTGATTAAGTTCTGGGATCTAATTACGGCATATGATTATACAGTAATATTACATCGTATATGCCTGGAATTCACGAACAGAGTAAGTTGGGGGTTTTTTGTTTTTTTGTTTTTTTACACAGGGTCTTGCTATGTAGTTCAGGCTAGCCTTGAACTCTCTAAGTAGCCCAGGTTGGTCTTGAAATTGTAGTGATCCTTCTACCTCATCCTCCTGAGTGCTAGATTATAGGCATGTGACATGTCTGGCTCAAGAAAGTAAATCTTAAGTGTCCTCACCATACACACACAGCAGTAACTTGATGTAATGATAATTTGATCGTGGCAATCTTATCACAGTGTAAACAAATAATCACTCTATAGATCTTCAATATAGGTAGAATTTTGGTCAGTTATAGCTCAATAAATCTGGGGGGGGGACAATGATATCATCCTCACTACTTCTACTGAACATAGTGGAGATTCTAGTCTGAGAAAATATGCAAGAAAAAAAATACAATTATATTTCTTCATTCCAAGTGGATTTTTTTCCTTGCCTAATTTCTCAGGCTACAATCTCCACTATGTTGCCATGATCTTGACTATATAAAATTGAAATAAGTCCACTAAAAAAACCAATTATAATTTATTATTATTTATTTATTTATTTGTTTACTGAGACAGGATCTTGTTTTGCAGTTGAGTTGGCCTTGAACTCACTTTGTAGCTCAGGCTGGTCTTGAACTTGCAACAATCCTCCTGCTTCAGCCTTATTTTTTATTTGGAAACAACACCTTGCTAACTCTTTATATTTCTCAGGCTGGGCTCAAATTTGCCATCCGTATGCCTTACACTCTCAGAATGCTGAAAATATTATTCAGCTATCAAAATAATGAAATACTAATAATATGCTACAGATGAAAGTTTTATAAACATTTTGCTAAGTGAAAGAATTCAGGGATTGAACTGAACTACCTCCCCACCCTTTTTTTATATTTTGTTTTTAATTAGAAGCAGGCTCTAAATTGCTGAATTGTGCTGGCTAGGCTCAGACTTGTGATCTTCTTGTCTCAGCCTCCCAGAATGCTGGGATAACAGATGTGTGCCATCACACCCAGCTGAAATAAAACATTAACTATACACTAGTTTCAACAATAAAAATAGATTTAATTTTTTTTCCAGAAAAGTAAGTTGGAACATTTTACTCTATCTATGATACACCAATGCCAAAACAGTGTACAGTTCAGAAAAGGTAGTCTATTGAGTAGAAGGTAATACAGTCAGAGCTCTGCTTTAGGAAAACCAACTGGGTTACTTGTTTATTTTTGATACAGGGTCTCTATGTAGTTCAGGCTGGCTTTGAACTTACTTTGTAGCCCAGAGTGGGTTGCTGCAATCCTCCTGCCTCAGCCTTTGAAGTGCTGGGTGTGTGCCAAAGCACTTAGCAAAACCACCTATTTTTTGAGGTTTTCTGTTTGTGGTACAGGGGCTTACACATGCTAGGCAAATACTCTACCACTGAGCTGCAATCCTGACCTTTTTTTATTTGGAGACAGTCTCACTAAATTGCCCAGAATGACATCAGATTTATGACCCTCCTGTGTCAACAGCCCCTTGAGTAATGGTGATCTCAGGCATATGCTACCATACTGAAAAACTTTGTATTTTTTTAAGATGGGGTCTCATTGGGTTGCCCAGGCTGGTCTTGAATTCCAGGACTCAAGCAGTCTTCTGGCCTTAACCTCCCAAGTAGCTGGGACTATAGCATCTAGCATTTGGTTCAAGGCAAACTATCTGATTGGTCAAAGACAAACTGGAGGTACAAAATGCCTTTGCCTTACAGTTGTCTGAGCTTCTTGAAGACTTTGAGTAGTTTACGGAGAAATGGAAAGAGACTTGTGGGAGCATGGGATTAGCCCTTTCAACTTCATTTATGCCCACTGTCCCTGTGCTCCTATTTCCGCTGCAGCCAGGGTCGCTGGACCGGAAAACACGGTACAGTGTGCTGGTAGATTCAGGCATATCTAAAGCTTCCCTAAGAAAGACATCAGACTAGGCAGCCTTACCTGGTCCTTAAACAAGCTATTTGCAATACAGTATTTGCTTTCTTAAGCTTGCCTAAAATAAGGAGCAGCTGTCATTTATTGATCTTTTTGTTAAGTGAACTACACATACAACATTTTATGATTAGCTCACATTTTTATAACTTTTGGATGTATTATTTATGTCTAACTTAGGGATGAGTAAACTGAGATTCAGAGATAAAGAAACTTGCTCTGAAGAGTAAGGTTACTTGGATGTTGCATCTGACTCCAAAGCATGTGTGTCCACATAAGAAGGAAAAAGAAAAAATGGAGAAACATGTTTTTGCCACCTTTCTCATGCCTCTAATCCAATTTAAGCTCATCCTGTTCTTCCCTCACAATGGACAGTGTACACTTACTGGTTTCCTGGAAATTGGGTTTGTATTGGTTTTTGATTTGTTTTGTGTTTGATATTTAAGAGAGGCTGGTTTTGAACTCACCATGTAGCCCAGCCTGGCCTTGAATTCGAGTTGACCCTCCTACCTCAGCCTCCCATGTGCCAGAATTACAGGTGCACTGCCACACCCAGCTGCTTTCTGGAAGTTTGAATATATTTGTTTTCATCAGTCCTTTGGAAATTCACCAAAAAACAAAATGAAACCACCTTTCTGAATTTCTCTTCTAAGAATGTTGAGTTTGGCACCTCACATTTTGGGAAGGATACAACTGAAGAGCAAGGTCTCACTTCTGAGGTTGGGCATGAGATCCTCCCGGATCTTTATTGTGTGAAGCATCAGAGAAGAGGTGGAAACTGAAACAGGAAACCAGGGGCAGCCAGTGTTTGGCCAGGAGCCACTCTCGCTCCTTTGGGAACTCTTGTCAGGGCCCTCTGGGAAGGAAAAGAAAAGATGACCTCTTCAGGCCAGAGCCAGACAGGTCCAGGCCCCCAGACTGGAGACTGAGCCTATCTTCTCGTGAGATTATCTAGATTCATGTTGCTCTTTCCATTCATTTCCTAATTGTTACCCCTGAGTCTATAGGGAAAGCTTGTTTGAAAGCTTCACCTGGTTTAACCTTGCTTCGGGGAGACAAAAGAAGAGCTCTATCCACCTGAATCAAAGGCTAAAAGGCAGCGGGTTGGGGGTGTCCCCCAATGCCAGCTTGGTGGTGCAGCAGTAATTAAGAGTCACTCCCAAGGGGAAGGGAAACTCGGGCTATCTAGAGGGGATTAAGCAGCCCAGACACAGGCACTTAAAACTGTCTGCGACTGTCCCAGGTCACCAGCCGCTGCCATGGAGAAGCGGATGTGGATTTGTGTCAGGAGCTGGGCTGCCTTATCTGTCTGCCTTAGAACAGTGCTTTTCAAACTGCAGGGCATGTCCATTAGCGGGTCGTGAGATCAACTGAGTGTCAATCAACACTTGTCTTAAATGAAATAGAATTCAAATGACAATGCACTTGGAGAGTTTGTCTTGTGAGTTTTTAGAAACATAACTGTGTGTATATGTGTGTGCCTTGGATAACATAAAGTATATTTCTTACTGTGTGTTAGGATCAGAAAGGTTTGAAAACTGCTTCTTCAAGTGCATATTGAATGAAATCAGTGAGCTCAAGTTATCAAGCTGTCAAGAAAGTCCTTAGATTTTATTGAATTTTTCTTTCATTTTAGAATTTGTATGCTCAGAGTTTACCCTTTAACCTATGTAAAAACTAATAAAAGTTGTTTTGAGGGCTAATGATATAGTTCAGTGATACAGCACCTGTTTGGCAAGTGCAAGATCCTGAGTTCGATTCCTGCTACCAAAAAAGTTATTTTGGGCACTTCCCTGTAGGACTTGTGCACTATGTATTTGTTCATGGTGCTGTGAATGTCTTTTGTTTCACCTGCCAGGAGTGAAGACACATCTGCTGGCAAGTTTAGGTGCCTAGAAACAGTGGTCTTCGACAGGATTCAACTTCTTTAACTTCTTTACTTCTTTCAAGAGTGGAATGCCAGGTGTGATGGCTCACATCTGTAATCCCAGCACTCAGGATGCTGAGGCAGGAGGAGCACTGTGAGTTCCAGGCCAGCCTCGACTATGTAGTGAAAACCTGTCTCAAAAAAGCAAAACAAAACAAACAAACAAACAAACAAAACCCAAAACAGTGGAAGCAGCTGGGTTTAGTGGTGCCTGCCTGTAATTCTATCACTGTGAGAGGCTAAAGAACGAAGAGTACAAGTTTGAGGCAAGCCTGGGCTCCTTAGCAATGTAATAAAAGCCTATCTCAAAAAAAATATAAAGGGCTGGGGATGTAGCTCTGTGCAAGAAAAATTTTAAAAAGTAGAAGACAGTGATACATTCCTGTATTCTCAGCTATCCCAGAGCTGAGGCAAAAGGACCCCAGGTTGAGGCCAGCCAGGGAGACTTAGTGATATGCAGTCTTGAAATATGTATGAGTGAGAAGCATGACAAGACAGAGAAACAGCAAAAGGCCTTCAACCACCAACCCCGGGAAAAGAAGCCCAGGTGAGTACAGAGGAGACTGAGGGCACCAAACATGCAATATCAGACACAGCCTCATTGGAAATAAAGAAATACTTCCATGACCTCATTGATGAATTTAAATCTGAAATTCTAACTCAGATGAAGCAATATATAAGAAGATTAATAAAAGAAACACTGGGTACTCCTCAAGAAGACACAAACGGAAGAATGGAGGAACCCAGAGAAAGGAGAGAAGCCTTTGATGAAGAATATAAACAAAATCTAGAATACATGAAACATCCAAAGAGAATATCAGGAAATTAAAAACTCCATTGAAAGCAGGCAAAACTTCTTAACACAAACTAAAGACAGATTTTCAAAACATGAAGATAGGTTTGCAATGTATGATCGTGAAAGGAAGGATCTCTTAAAAATAACAAGGAACCAGGAAGTAACAATACAAAGGCTAGAAGATGATAAGAAGATTTATAACTTAAGAATAATAAATGTGAACGAAGAAGCAGGGACAAATATGAATGAAATAAAAAGTCTATTCACAGAAATAATTAAGAAAAACTTCCCAAGCATAGGAAGTGATGTTCAGATGATATGAGGCATACAGAACTCCAGCCAGCTACAACCAAAACAGATCTACACCCAGACGTATGATAATCAGGATCCCAGAAATCCATCACAAGAACAGAATATTAAAAGCAGTCAGAGAAAAGAAACAGGTTACCTATAAAGGAAAACTCATCAAAATCACTTCTCAATGCAAACTATCAAATCAAGAAGAGGTTGGAGCAAAATATTCCAAGCCCTGAAAGAAAAGAACCTCTAACCCAGATTGATGTACCCTGCAAAACTGTCTCTCAAAATTAATGGAGAGACAAGATATTTCCATGACAAAGAGGAACTGGGTGAGTTTGTGACCACCAATCCAACCCTGCAAAGAATACTGAAGACATTCTTAGAAAGAGAGAAGAAAATCACCAGGATTCCAGGAACAATAGCAGAAAGGCCTCAATGAAAGGGGAAGACAGTGGAATGAGGGAGAAAAGTAAACAACAATGACAGAAAAATAGCATAGCAGAAATGAGGCAGAGAAGATTGGCTATATCGCTGTTTTCTCTTGACTGATTTTATTTGAATC
>PVLA01011095.1:0-56507 GCA_004027455.1 Hydrochoerus hydrochaeris
CAGTGAGCCTTGTTATTTTTCTTCCCTCCAACTACCCTTGGGGTGGATTCTTCCTGACCCTGGTCCTTGGGAGGAAAAAAAATCATCAAGAAATAACTTCTCCTAGCTCCCCCACCCAAGAAAAAAAATTAAACGAGGAGAAGGAAGGATGTGACATATGTCTCCCCAGGTCCCCCCCCACCGGTGCCAACCAGACGTCTTCACACTGCCTTTTGTTTAGATCAGTGAAGCATTTGACTTTACTAAGCTCCTTGATTGCGTCTTCGTTTCAAGGACAGCACTTAAAAGAGAGATACTGGCAGTCGAGAGGGTAGCTCTGAGCCCATAGGATGGCGAGCAGAATCCTTATGTGTGTGTTTTTCTCCATTTATGTCCCCTTAGAAATGCACATTTTTGAATATGCTAATCGTGTGCCACCTGCAATCTCATTGAGGGATGGGAGCCGATCTACAGGGTTTTGCTGATTGTGGGTGAGGGTTTAGCACCTCACAACTGAAGGTGGTCAGAGTGAATTTGCAATTTGTAGCTTCCCTCTGATTTAGGAGGATACACAGAATCATAAAGGATGCCTCCACTAGTGCTGATCTTATTGGATTTTTATTCATTCATTAGAATATAAAACATTTGCTGTCTACTCATTGTGCATCGGGGCCTCTATATGATTTGGGGGCCGAGATGATAAATAGGAGATAGTTCTGGCACCTGAGGAACTCATGAAAACGGGGAAGAGATAAAGGCAGAACAGTCTGGTTCCTGCCTTACCCCAGGTAAAATGGTGCTTAGAATGAGCGAGGATCCTCTGCAGAAGACCTGTGCCTGTAGCTGTTCATGTCTCTCTCCCTTCTCGGCTTCTGGTCTTTGGGGAGGACTGGTCATTCCGGGTCATCTAGGCTCCTCACGTGCTGGTCAGTGCAGCTTGCAAGGCAGTCATGAACTGGTTCATCTAAGAAATGCAACCTAGTTTTGTGACTATTTTACAAAGTGGTGTTACATTAAGAAATTAACACATTGAAGCTCTAATGTCAACATCAAACTAGTTCAATTATTCTTCCTTACCCTCAAACTATCTCCAATAAACAACTACAATTTCCTAATCTCTAGACTGTGAACTGGGAACATTGCCCTCAACAGAGCACACCTTCAGTGACCCCAGCCATCAGAAAGCTCACTGCCCGTGTAAGACAGACACCTCGGTCAAATAAGCACACACATTCCCCAGAGTGCGTTCTGATGACAGTTACAGTTCGAGTGGCATCTGCTCTTCCAACCTCCCAAGACCTGCAGTCTCCTCCTTGAGGCTGAAGGAATGCATCCCTAGGTCTAGGTGTCCACTTAGTGAAAATAAGGAGGGCAGAGGGCTCATCAGGGGCAGGGAACTCCAGGGGAAAGTCCCCAAGGTGAGCAGTGAATCCCTTTATGGTGGGATTTGAAAGGAAGCCAACTGAGTGGAGCAAAGAGAGAAGGGAGAGGGAGAGAAGAAGAGGGTGGGGGCTGAAAAGGAGGGGGAGGAGGAGGTCAGATCTTGCCAAGCTGCTGGTCTGACTCTGAGGAAGCCTCACGTCTCACTGAGGGAAGCTACAGGAAGGTGGAGCCCTGGGATCAGATTTATGTAGGTCAGAGATGGTGTGGCGGATACTTACAGTGATTCAAAAAACCCACTGAAGAGGACCAGGACCATGGTCATTGGATTTTCAGAGACAAAGGTTGCCTGGTCTACATGAACTTGATGACACAGAGGTAAGTGCATACATTCATAATAGCTTTGATATGTTAAATTTACAGAAATTGGTTAGCAATTAAGTTGGGGGTGGTTGGGAGAAAGTGGTTTCAAGGATGACCCCTAGATCTCTGCCCCATTAGGTGTTTCCTGTATATCTAGAAAACATTTGCCATACTTAATCATTTTAGCACACTGATACCAACATCTGCATTATCTGAGTGTGAAAAGATGAGATTATGGTTCTTATCTCTACTTGCTTCAATCATTTGGTCCTTGGAGATCATCCAATGAGCTACTGAGGGTAACTTGTGTCATTTCTCAAAGGACCAATAGAAAAGCCATCCCTCATAGGACATGTATCAGAAGCCCACGGGCCATCTGTGGACATGCGTCGTGCTTGGTATTTGGGAATAGAATACCCTACTGGTGCCATCAAGGCCCCAGCCTGTAGCTGCAAGTGCAGTGCTGGAATGTCTTGGAAGTCAAAGTGCATCTTAAATACCAGCACACTCCTGCCCCATCCCCAGCCCTCCCACGGGAGCTCCTCCTGGAAGAGAAGGACCTTGTACCTTCAGAGTTGACAGTTGGTTGAGTCCATATCACCAGTGTTTCCCGGATGTGGACCCGTTAATCCTTAGACCTTTAAGTGAAAGATAAGAATTCCATATGACCACACAACCTGGCTAGTCCAGTAGTCCTGCAAAGTCTTGGGGACTACAAATCCCATGTCAACTGTCAAGGAGGCCACTCAGACGTGCTATAAGATGATTTCTCTGAGCCTGTTTTTTTTTCAGGAAAAAAAAAATCTCCCTTCTCACAAGCCCCAATATGACTCCAATATGATTTTGGGACCACAGGAACCTGCTGTATGTCCGCCTCTCCTACTAGGAAACATGTTTCACCATCTCTCCCAGCTCATCCACTGACAGATGTGCCCCTCACATCTGGGTGATAAGTATTTTACCCAGCCTCCCTCTTCACAAAAGTCAGCACAGCATGCATGATGCTTTAATAAAGTCTAAATTAGTACAAGTCTACCTGTCCCCTTATGAAAGTGAACATTTTCAATCCTTAATACAGAAAGTATCATCGAGCATATTTTGGCTTTTCCAATCTGGTTCCACTTCCTTCCAAGTGAACAGTGAAGCTTGATGAGTTTTTGCATGGCATTTTACACAAAGATTGAGTCTAAAATGTTCTCTTAGAAGTGTTTACTTTTTTAAATTTTGTTTTCCTGTTTTGTTTTTTTTTAGAATATCAGCTTCAAGGCTTTATCTGTACCCAGATCCCAATCATTCCTAAGGGTAGGGAGGTATGAACAGTGTCCACAGTAGGACTTTACTCTTTTCTACTGCCAAAATAAGAAGTTGAAATATTTTTCAAGATGGTTATTATGACTCTCACACACCACTCTTACACTTACAAACTCAATATTTGATCTTCTCTGAAGAATGAACCTCTGGGAAAGGGGAGAGCAATTGTATCCAGTATTTTTTTCACTCCCCAGTACCTTGTCTGCTGTCTGAAGTACAGACATGCTCAAAAGCCACTTGTCGAATTGCATGGCAAAATAATACTAATAAACTGCTAAGGCTAGATAAATTTTTAAGCAAAACGTGCTTTGAAGTGCTGTATCATTGCCATAACCATTCTTTATTTACTATGTGCTAAGCACTAAAAGCTACACAGTTATCATCTCACCCAAACCTCCTAGCCCCCTGGCCAAGCAAGCTCCATTGCCAGCACCATTTTTCAGTGGAAGACCCTGAGACTCAGAGAGGTTAAATTATTTACCTAAGCTCATACAAGTCAGTTAGTGGCATAGACAAACTTCATAGGCAAATATCTTTGCCCTCCAAGTCTGAGATCTTAGGCATGGTGTCATTTCTGACCATTTTTCTCTCTTTTATGAACTTGACTTGTTAATTAGAACTTAATAACAATTCCTATTTGGTACTATTAGCTGTAAAAATAAAGACATTCTCAAACATGGCAAATATAGACAAGTGTTATGATTTGTGTCTGGATGTTCCCTCAAAGCCTCATGCAGCCATGGAGGCAGGTCTCCAGAATTTGTGATTGTTTCATGGTCCAATGCTGGGATTACGGGTGTGAGTGACACACTCACCCTGGGGTGGCTGTGGCCTACATACAATAGAAGGGACAGAAAGTCTTCTTTCTGTGCTCCTTTTTTTTTGTCCCTTTTGTTCTTTTTGCCTTTGCTACCTGCCATGAACTGTTGCCCTATGCCATGCCACCCTGCCTTCGAGCCAGCTGACCACAGGCTGAAACTTCCAGAAACTGTGAGCTAAATATACCTTTCCTCCCCTCATTTTGGGTGTCAGGTATTTTGTTTCAGCAACAAGAATACAGTAACCAACACAACAAGCTTCCTTGGTGGGAATCCCTGGAAACACTTGATGATGAAACCCAGGAGGAAAAATAGGACTTCAAATGATATACTCAGGAAAGGAAAACTTAAGTAACACAGTTGCAAGTGAGTACCGTGTCCATTTACATAGAAAACTTGAACTACATGCCTGAGGGAACTATGGGCCCAGAACAGCATGCCTGTCAAACTGTGACACTTACAATATACCAAAGGACAGAGATGTGAGAATGCTTCAGATAATCAGTGTTTCTTCTATGGAGAAGTCTTAAAAAGAAAATACAACTCCAACATTTTAATATTTGGGGAGATTTTCTCAAGGGAAATAATCTCAAAGCAAATAAGTTATATACACAGAGATTTTCATTGAAGTGTTATTTGTAACAAAACACAGGGAATAAGGCAAACTGTAACAATCAATCACAGAGAAAAGAATAATTAAATTCTAGTAGAGTAAAAAGATAATTATTTAAAGTGTGCTACTACATGGAAAATGCTTAGGCTATTAATGTAAAATGAGCAAAGTGGAATGACTAATTATGTGTCCACCATTTTTGAAAGTAAATTAACAAAAGTTATAACTATAGAAAAGGCAAATTTGAAGAACCTGTGCCCATACGCTTATGCTCCCTACGATCACTGCTGATGAATTTGCACTCCATGGTTTTCTGCTCTGTTTTCTGAATCTACTTTGCTACACTCGATGGTTAGGTGTCCACAGCATGGAGCAGTTTTCCAACGACCAGTGAATGAATGAATGAATGAGCAAATGGAGTTATTTGCTTTCTTCCTTTCAATTTGTGATGCTCTTATCATATCGTCTGTTAGGGAGGCCTGGAGTACAGTGTCTCATTGATTTCCTGGTGAACATTGTGTGAGTCCCCTGGTTGAATATGTACTTTGCCTTCCAAGACTACATACAGCATGGCCTACCAGCTGGAAAACAGTGTCTTTATGAGGAAGTCATTTTATGATCTTAAAGTTTGTCACCCAAATATCATACAGAAATATTATATCACCTAACCATAGACTCACATAAGAAATTCAGGCTGCTGCTTTAATATCATTTGCACTAATAATCTGTATCTCAATTCTTGTGGGGGCTGAAATGGAGAATCAAGGATGTAGAAGAGACAAGTTCTAGTATTTAATCTATTCCTTCATTTTCCAGGTGAGTAAACAGACTGAAGAGGTTAAGTGATGCTTCCAAAGCATCAGTGGGGTCATTTTGTAAAGGCTCAAAGTCTTCTTGCCACATTTGTCTGGCAAAAAATTAAATAAGGTACATGTATCAGATGGCACAGGAAGGAAGCAGCCTTAGACATATGCACAGATAATAACTGAGATCCTCCAGGATCGGGGGACGAGCTGCAATGTGATGGGGGGATGGTAGGGGATTCACTGATGGAAAAAGTTGGGGTCTAGGTCAGTGAGAAACTGATAGAGCCCAGACGATCTCCACCATGCCCCATGCACTGAGCACCTACTGTGCCCTAAGTACTATGCTCCTGTTGGGAAAATAGAGCCCAGTCAGCATGGCTCTGCCCACATGTAGCATGCTCAGGGTCCAGGGATCAAGTTGGTCCAGTTTGGGCTGTGCTAAGTGACATGAGCGGGAAACACGAGCTCTATAACAACCAGACCCAGACAGACACTCAGGTAGCCAGGATTGGAAACCAAGGAAGATAAAAGAGAGCCACAGGTACTGGTGTCAAATCTACCTGGCCAACTCAGTAGGGACCACCATGAAGTCCAAAGCCCTAGCACCAGGTGTTTGGTTCAGCATTCACCTCGAATTCTGAGCTTCTGTGTATGTCAGCCTTTTTCTATAACCATTTTCATTTTATAAAAAAGTTATAGCACACAGCCCCTTTTATTCTTGAAATGTCCTGGGTAGATGTTTATATGTATATGTCAACATGTGGATTCAAAAATAACATAAAAGAGAAGGGTATGAAAAATAAATTTGTTAGGGCCCAAATACACACTGCAGTTGCACAGAATATAAAATATTAACCCTATTGCTGGCTTTTATTTTAATAAGAATCTCTTGGACTAAATAATGGGAACCAAGTACAGTAATGTACTTTCCAACAGTGCTATGGGCTTCCCCCTGGGACTATCGGGGGGACTTGGTAAGTGACACTTGTACAAGCTTAAATTTGAAATTGCATTTAATTTGTATGTCCTATTACTTAGTTGAAAACATGTACCTCTAAGGCAAATGCAGACAGAAATGGGCATCGAGCTAAAAATATTTGAGAGGCAATAATTTGCCTTAATGGCATCCACACCTAGATGGCGAAAGTAATGAAGTATCTCAGGGGAGGTATTTCTTTGGCTTAATTTGTTTTCACGCTGTTACCAAGTTGTCAGCCTAAGAACTGTACTGAGAGCTACTCGTGAACTTTTCTTTTGTTTCAGCACCTGGTAAGCCTTCTTCATCTTCTACTGTCTGCCATGTATTTATTCTACACTTGGTGGGGATGGTACGGTGGCCAAGCTGGTCTCATGCACGGGGTCTTTCCTTGTCCCTTCTCTGCCACCCAGATGGGTGGAACTGAGGACTAGGGTCCCGGAGCTCATGACTGGTAACAGGCAATTAGAAATGGCAGAGAGAATGGGGGCTTCGAGGATGAGCAACAGGAATGTCCTTATGGAGTAGCCAGGGTCAGAGCCAGGCAAAGAGATTTGGTGGTGATGTGGGACAAAATGAGCCCGAGGACCCAGAGGAAGGAAAGGGGGATGAAGACAGAGGTGCATGCCCCGTCCTCCCGTGGGGAGAGGGCAGGCAGAACTGTTTCTGTGGGTGCCATGGACCGGAAGTCAGGGAAGCCACCGGGATTCAGTGCACAAAATGCTTTGCAAAATGTCTATCAAATGGTCAGCTGAGCTTTTAGGATTTTACTCTCTCTGAGTGGAAGCCCTGCCTATTTGTGCCCTATCTCATTAGCATGTGCGGTCACATCAGCTGACTAGTCACTTCCTGCTCACACTTGCCTCCTAGTGTTGGCCAGCGGTGCCTGTGCACAACGTGGCCAACCCCTGTGAGACTGTCACTTGCTGAGTTCGGAGATCTCCTTCTGCAGAGGCTATCAGGAGCCCCTCAAGGGTGCACCATGTGCTGGGCTGGCCCTGGGTGAGCACACAGCCCCTTGTGCCTAGCAGTGAGTGGCAGGGACATAGCCGCAGTCCACTAAGCAAAGGCTTCATTCCACGCAGGAGGAAGAGGAGGAGGAAGAAAGCCAGGCTCAGGTGACAGGAAGGGCCCATCACGAATCCCACGCGCAGAGGGGCTGAGTGTCCACTGGTTTGATGTCACCTCATTGTGCAGAGCATGTGCCTCCTCCTGCAGCGGGCACACTGGCTCCACTCATGCACACTTAGCACTGTCCTCTTTGTTGACACCTGAGACTCAGTTATCCTTTTCTGCTCCTTCTGTAATGTGACCTCCCAGTTTTCACCTTAAAGGATCTACACATCCCATAAATAGTACTTGCCCTGTCACTCACTTTGCAGGGACCCTCTGTGCATAGGACTGGGGTGACTCACTATCAGTGGGGTCCACAGCCAAATTTGACTCTGGCCAAGTGGAAGGCCGAGGATTGGGGTTCTCATGTGGGCCTTGCCAGTGTCCCTGGTGTTACAGGTTCATGGCAGGGGAAATCTGTGGGAGTCCTGGAGAGGATCTAGAGACGCTGGAGGATTGGATGACTGATGTTCTTCAAGTTCATTAATAACTCCACAGAGGAACAGCTGTACCACAGCCTCCTGGACCAGTACAGACCTTAGCTGTATTAGAGCTAAACTGGGAGATGGTGTTGTCCTCTGAACCAACCCAGATCTCCTTGAATGCTTTTCTTAATGCTTCTTCTGAAACATCTCTTTCATTCACTGCTGTCAGCACAGCTCCCCTCTCCAGACTGATCTTAAGAGCTGGGGCTGTGAATGCGCCCTCCCGGAAGCTGTGGGGTGGTGGGCACAGGAGGGGATCAGGGGTCAGTAGATGCCTGAATACGGTGATGGACACTAGTATCCAAGGGATGAGGGGAACTTGTCCAAGCCAGGACAAGGCTGTCCTTCTCTTGGGACACTACTCACATGGTTCCAGTCCTCCAGCCAACACAGGGTGTGTTTCTTTCTACTTAAGCCAGCCAGGGGGAGTAGCTAGTGCTGAAAACCAGCAACTCTAATTCAGAAGAGACCCCATGCCGACTACAAAAAGAATGACACCTTCAACCTGCTGTGACCACAGCCCACCTGAATGGAAGGTAAAGCATGTGCTTCCTCACAGGTCCAGGGTGACCAAAGCCACCCACAGCATCCACTAAGGGAGCAGTGTCACAACTGCTTCTCCACATAAATCGGCAGCTGGCAAGGAGTGAATGCTGTAAGTTTGACAGAATAAATAAATGCTTGTGTTTCTCATAAACATTCAAAGTTAGAATCAGACAACTCTGTGACTCTCAAAGACACAGAGGAAGGGGAAGAGGAGTCCAGGGGAGACAGCCCATGAACAGCAAGGTATAGCAGAAGGAAGGCTTTGGTCAAGTGGGCATCGCAGCCCCACCCCTGACCTAACTCCTACCCTCTAGCAGTGATACCACCTGGCATTCCCTTCACTGAGGTGAGCCTCAGTTTCCTCATTTGTAAATGAGGGTGATATTACCTTCCCTCAGGATTTCAGTATAAACTAGATAAGAAATCCCACATCCAGCTTTTAGCCTAGTACCCAGCTCATAGAAAGTAATGCTAAATAGCATCTATTATCAAAAATGGCAGTCATGGAAAACATTCAGAAACACACTGTAAATTTTAAATTTGTGCTAAGCTAACGCTAGCTACTCTTCCAGATTTAAACCCCATTTCTCCTTAGTTTAAAACAAAGTGTATTCTGCCTCCTTCATGTAGACTAGCCAGCACTAGAGCCAAAGCCAGGGGCGGAGGGGTTCTATGCAATCACTCAGAGACCCAGGGCTGAACAGCGGTATCCAAGGTCACTCTGCGGCAAGTCTGGTGGGAGAAGTGTTTCAGGGCCAGTTCTGGAAGTGACACTGTGCTTTTCAGCTCACATAAGATTAGCAAAAGCCCAGTCACATTGTGACCCCTAACCACAGGGCTACCTACTGCTCACAAAGAAGAGAAGGGGGTTTTTGAAAACATCCAGAAAAATCTCTGCCATGTAGAATCAGCTCGCTATTCTTTAAAAATCAGAATTTGAGCCTAAAATCCAGATCATAAATTATGAGCTCATCAGGAACCCCAGCCTTGGTGTGCCTGCCATGCCCTGGTGTCTGGGTGGAGCACGAAGCTCCTTGGGAATGATGGGGGAGAAACTAGGGAGCAACTGGGCTGGGGCTGGCAGGGGCCTCTCTACCACCTGGACCACACTGGTTCTTACTGCAAGGCAAGAGGGTCTTTGGAGACATTGTTAAATATCGATAAGTTGTAAGATCTGTATTTACCAGCAGCAATTACTGATTTAGAGAGCTTAAACAGATTACTTCATTTGGGTCTGCATTTTTTTTCTTTTTAATCTGTGGGAGAAAATTCCAGTGAAAGGTAACTGTAATGTGTACAGGAGATGGCGAGTAACACACACTTAAAACGGAATCATTGCTGTACCAGGCGGACCAAAAGCAACATGTTCCGACGTTCCCCGTGCTGGTAGGCTTGGGAGTTGAACCCAAGGGGACTTTAGCTGGGCCACAATTCCTCTTATCCTCTACCCAGCTAACGCAGAACCAGCTTACTCCGGTCCAACTCCCGCTTCTGCTCGTAAGAACTGACGGCATCTCCTCAAGTGAACTTCACTGATACCAAGTCACAAAACCTGCGCCGCGCATCTGACTCACCCGTACCTCATACGGGTGACTGTTGCTTGGCATTTATGCACCAGGTGGGTCTCAGCCGCCTTGGTTCCCTGTGCCAGCTTTGAAAGAAAAACCAAAAATCTGTATCCAATCCTGGGAGCGAGTGCATTTGCACCGTGGCGTTAATGAGGACTGTAGATGTGGCTTAGGCTGTCATACCCAACAGTACGGTGTGCAAAACACCCACGAAAGGAGCCCCCCAAACACGTGTTTGCCCAAAATCACCTCCTCTGTGCTATGTCACCAAAAACATCTGCGCCTTCTCTCCTGCCCTTCTCTCTGACATTCTCGGCTCTGCTTGTACCTTTTGCTTGATACCTTCTCTGCATCTGCATGGATCCTTTTGCTTGTACCTTCTCTTTGGGAATCCTGGTTGGCAGGAACTCAGCACTTGCTCTGTCACTGTCTCCACACTGTCACCTCCACACCTTTGCAAGAGCCCTTAGGAATCATGCAGTTTCCTGGGACTCACGGCCCTCCCAGCTTGCAGGACAATGAGTCACAATGCAAGTGGTACAGTGGGTGTATACTGAGAAGCCACAACTGCACAGATTTGATACTTGGACCAAGATAATACATCCTGAGCGTGACTGCTACCAAATTTGTTTGTTTTCTTTTTTTCCCCCTTAAACGAAATCATTTAGTCCTTGCTTTAGAAATCAGAAATGAAGAACCTATTTGTTCTGTGGAGTCCAGTACCTGTTGTTGCTTTGATAGAATGCCATGTGCCTTTTGGAATCTCTTCCTACAGAAAGTCCAGCCACTTTCACTGCAGTTAACTTTCAGCTATGGCTGAAGTAGTTCAGTGACATTTTTTTTAAACCAATCAATCAATCAAAAAGCACATGTCTGTTCATGAGAATACTTTAAAACGCTTTAAATTCACACCTTCCAGCTCTGAAGCCCACGGTGCACATTTTTAGCTCTCAGTATTCCAGTGTGGATGGCTTGAACTTGTTCCCTGAAAAAGTTTGCCCTCAATGCAGAACTTCATTGCTTTCTTTACTTTTATTTTCTTAAAGGAAAGCAAGTGAATAACTTGATTGAAATGGATGGAAATATGGATTGAAATGGAAGTACCATGCATTTATTTCTTCATTTTACTTAAATTGATAAATTCTGTGATATATTACACATGGATAAGCCAAAATTAATCACTGAAAATGCTTATGTACAGAGAGATATTGACATGTTAAAAATCCAAAATTGCCTCGAAAATTCTCCAGGAGTATAGTCACATTCACCTGACTATTACAGAAGGAAATCTTAAAATGTAAAAGCCAAGAGTCCCCAATTCTCATTTTATCTTTGCTTGTTGGCAGACATAATCATGGACTTTAATTCTTGGGATAGTTTACAAATTGAACACGGTCATGGGGAAAGAGGGACAAGCTAAGGGGTGGGTGAATTTTTTTTAAATGTTTGTAACAACTAAGATCATTATCTTTACCATATGGCACCTGGAGCCACACAGTAAACTTTCAGGAGATCTGTGAGATCCGTGCAGTCAAAATCATGGTTATCATAGTACTAAGAGGTCACTGGACTTTTTCCCTGTGACGGCATTTGCCCTGAGGATGCCAAGCCCTGGTTGGTGAAGTCCCTGGCATGTAGGGATTAATCAAGATGGTGGCACCAACCACACTGACAGGCATTTTCTTCACTGCCAGCTGTAAGAGAATGTCCTTGATGAAACTTACGATTGAGTATTAATGTTACTGCATCTTGATTTGGAAGTGCAGTTTTTTTCACCATTGTTCTGAAAATTGCTACAGTTTCTTGAAACATTATACTTTTTTATCTTAAAGTTCTATAAGTTAGAAGTCTGACGTGGTCTCACCCTGTGATTTTAATCAGGGTTTCAGAAGAGGTAACGTCTGTCCATGGCAGCAGTGAGGATCCATGTCTTATATTTTCCAGCTTATAAGCTGACCTTATGTGTGGCTCATGGCCTGCTTCTGCCTTCTTCAAAGCATCACGATTTCAGGAAAAAAGAAGAACAATTTCATGCCTCTGTGGTCTTTTTCTTTTTTTTAATTTACATGCTTTGAATAGAGTCACAAAACATTCTCCTGATCAGTGTGTTAGCCTGGGCTCACCAGATAACCCAGCACCGTCCCACTTTTCCAGGAACTGAATTTAATCACGTCATATTCTGGACATTAGAATGTAGACATCTCCAAAGGTCATTATTTTGCCAAGCGAAGCCAAATGAAGTTGTAATATTTCAACTGACAAAATAGAAAGTGTCGTAAAGCCCTCTGTTCTCCTCCTGAGGAGCGATGCAAGTCTCAGGGAAAGGCCCAAGTGCAATTGTTTGAGTTACAAGCTAAACTAGCACCTTTCTCACAGAATGCTATTCTTACCTGGAGTAACAGCTTACAGAGAAACTATGATTTATTCAGATCTTGAGGTTTGGTGTCACTATTTAAAATGTTTGATACTTTGATTAAAAAAAAAACCTACTGCCTAGCAAGCATGAGGTCATGAGTTTGATTCCCCAGTACCAAAAGTAAATAAATAATAAATATATAAATAAAGTAAATAAAAAATTATAAATAAATATATAAATAAATAATAAGTATATAAATAATAAATATATAAATTTATATATAATATATATAAATAATAAATGTATAAATATAAATATATAAATAATTGTGTTTGTTGTCATTAAAAATTTAAACTTCGAAAATTTATTTAGCATTGTGAGCATGACAGCTTCCAATACTTAAAAAATTTCCTGACTGTATCCATAGGGATAATAATGACAATGATTGTTCTTTGGCAGCACAAAGAGAAATGGTTTAGAATTTAGGAGATCAAATAATTCAGTAAATAATTGTTGTCCAGATAATGAATATCATATGTGAGTCTGTCACTGATTACATTTAAATTTCAAGACAGACTAACAGATATTAATATAACAGAGCATGAAAAGCTCGTTGATACAGTATCAGGCTCCACATTACAACTAATTTTCTACTTATTGAGTTTCTATGTAATATCAAAGAAAAATATTTCAAAGTAGCTTCAAGTGGTATTGTAATATACCACTGATTTTCAGAAGAATTTCTTCACACATTTCAATCAAAACATGTTTTATATAGAAGAAGATGTGATAGCTTAGCTGTCCTCCAATTAGAAGGAAACTTTCAGAAAAGTGGAACTATATCACTCTTCCTCCTGATTTTTTGAAGGGAAGCTACTTTTTTCATTCCAAGCATCCTTCATTATCAGGAAAAGGATTTGTTACAGTTTTAAATGAAGACATATTCTAAATATTTCTTTCAATTTAATATGATAAATATCGATAGACATAACTCATGTCACCAAAACTCTCTGGGTCCTCAATTCTTTTTAAAAGACAGATTTCAAAGTTTGGAAACTACTGCACTGAATCACATCAGAGATGAAGTAGTTAAACAGAAGTGTGCAGTTTAACACTTGGTCCAGTTGGTCCAGCCAAGGAGATGATGGACGATGCAATGGGAGTTCACATTTCACTGTAGTGACAAATCCTCTCACACCTCACTCCCAAATCAGGGAGTGACCCCCATTAACTGAATGAGGAACACCGCTGCCTTCAATGGCCAGTGATGCTCCAGAGTTTACCTTTCCAAGTCATAAGCCAAGACACAGCCACATCAAGACCATACTTGCTAGTTAGTGTCTCTGCAGCAAACAAATCTCCTTTCTCTCTCACTTCTTGGGGGTCAGAACATGGCACCTAGAACCAAAGGCTGACATGGTATTGAACTACCTTGAGGACTTGGCCAGAGCCACTCATGCTCAGTCTGTGGGTGCCACAGTTCCTAAAGATCATCCTCGGTGGATCTACAAATGGTATACCCTGTACACATTTCCTGGAGAAATTGTCCATTGTTTTTTTTTTTTTTTTTTTGACAAGGTCTAAATTAACCTCACTCACAGGAAGGTTAAACACCACCACATTAATGTGTGGTTTCAGCAAGTATTCGGCTCAGTGCCTTGTTTTGCTTGTTGCTCTGTCTACACAGCTAACAAACTCTGAAGAGCAAACTGTATTACAGTCAGCAAGCCTGGCCTATCAATCTGTGAGCACAGTGACAGACTGGGTTCCACCCCCATTAACCTCCTCTTTTACAAAATGCTCCAACAAATTCTGCTGAACTAAATGAAGTAAATTATCTCATGTACATTTAATAATATGTGCACTCAAAATGTATGTTTGTTAACCCTCTGCAAATGTTTTCCATTTACACAAATATATATATTTGTGATACATGTAAGTATGTATATCTGATATATATACATATCACTTTCATATTTGCAAAACAACTAGCCTGTTTTAATTCATTAGCTATTAATTGAGCCTATAGTTGTTTCCTGGAGACAAGTAACTAAAACAGACATCCTTTCTGCCCTGGCGAGACCCACCATATAATGGAAGCTACAGCTGTAAGATTTTGCATGCACTATGAATTACATCCATGTGCTTCGGGAAATCCAGGCTATGACCACGGCAGCACAGAGTGAAGAACTGATGCTCAGCCTGTGGGTGCAAGAAGCTAGTGCAGGCTTCCAAAAGGAGAAAATCCTGCAAGAGCAGGTTTCAGGGGAAGGACACAAACAAAGGGAGAAAACCTTCCAGGAGCAGAAGAAGATCCACGTGTGTATGTAAACAGCACAAAGCACACACCCCCGCACACATTCAGCCACAACCCTGTCTTAGCAGCCCCTTCGGTTTGCATTGGATCCTTGGGCCAGTTATTTTTGGTTTTGGAGCCTCATTCTTCTGCGTATAGAATTGAAGTTTGGTTCGATCTCAGCGATTCTTGATCCTCACTGAAAAGCAGACTCACTCGGGAACTCTACATATTCCTCTGTGAAGCTCGTGTGCAGAGATTCTGCTTCCATTAATGTGCAGTGGGGCCCAGGCACTGGGGTTTGCAAGAATCTCTCCAGGAAAGTGTCACAGTTCTGGTGGGAGTCAGGACGTAGAGCAGTTATCTGTCCTGCTTCATGGTTTTCCCTACCAGCACTGCTGTTGGTCGTCACTCCGTTAATCACAAAACCTTAGCATATCCTTGGCCTTCTAAAGGTGTTTTCTGAGACAGCCAGCATCACAGCTCAGCACCTAAAATTTGGTGATGATTCAGTTGGATGTCCCTCACTGCCTTTGTCCTATAACCTTGTCTTTCTTCTCATACTTTCCCACTGCTACCACCCCAAGATCGAAATGCTTTCTAAATTTCTAAAAGCAGTTACACGTATTTCAAAATGATACTTTGGCCAAAGTATTATCTCATTATTGGGCTCAACACACTGTCTACTAGGGCCCAGTCAGTGCCACCTATTAACATCTTTGCAGTGATGGATACTTCCACAACGCACTGCATGCACAAAGCCATTCAGCATGTGTGATTTCACGTGGTCCTAACTGCTTGGTACTGAGACTGCAACACCCATTTTCTTGATTTCACAGAGGCAACGTGACCTGCCTTCATGACCACACAAAGATCTCTAGACTTCAGATACACCCGCTGAAGTAGATGGCCAGAGATGAAGAGATTCTGATTGTATGGAATATAGACAGGCCCTCGGCAGGATGTGCCCGCTTCAACCATATCCCACTATCCAGAGACATGTCCTGGCTCTTTAGGGGTTAGGGTCACAAGTGGCTAGTGAGCTGTTGAAAAACCTTGGAATGCAGAGGCCAGAGAGTAGAACCAAAGTCCTCAATGCTGCAGGGAGGGCTGATTCCGAAGCACACCCGGGCACACATGGCCCCACTCACTGGAAGGGAGGAACAGGGAACGGGATATGAAGATTGACCCAGGTGCCCATATGATATCCTAGGCTTCGAGAATGACCTCTTTCTATCACCCTGGCCCCTGCCCATCCTGACCCTGGAGCCTACCCATATCACACTGCCCACATCTCTCCAACTGGCCATAGTGTGAGGGCCTAGCTTGCCTTGGAGATGCTGGGAGCCTTCCACATGAGACAGGTGGGATGTAACCAGTGTCCTGACCTGGCTCACCCTGCAGGAAGCTACCAAGCACTGCCTTTTGTGGGGAACACTAAGATCACTTCAAGATCCTGTCTTCAACTTCTTTGGCTAAATACTGCATCCAGCAGTACCTATCATAAGATAGACTTAGCTACAGAGATCACTGGTCAATATTCATGTATTAAAAACCATCATTTCTCTTAGGTTTTTCATTGGATGCTGTCTCAACATCCTTCGGATGGTGTTGTTAGTGTCTGTAGAATTTTAAGGTCACATGAACAAATACATTGTAAGTTCTGGCTCTGCTCCATGTGACCTAGACTTCTGTACAATGGTGTCTCACTTAAACTTCAGGAAAGAAAACTTACCACATGATTACTTCTTATGCTAGCATGAGAAAAGTGGGAGGTTAAATGAAATCTCCGAGTCTCAGCCCTCGGAAGTATCAAGTTTGTATCTGGAATCCAAATCAGTCAGCAGCAAATGCCCAAGGGCTCTTTCTATAGCTGTTATTCAGTAATGTGGACATCATTCAAACCAAACCTGACATTTCTCTGGGATTCCTTTAGGGTCAATTTCCAAGAAAACCATCATTTAATGAGCATGGACCTCACTGATTCACAACTATAGAACTAGGCTCCCATGTCTGGGCAATGCCAAGCTTCCTAAAGGACCCAGCTTCCTGTGGAGACCACTTTGAAATGCATAAACCCATTTAGACAAACGCAAGTGGCACTAGCTCTGTCCTATACGACTTTCAACAATGAGGGGAATGTTCATTGTCTATGCTGCCCAATGTCACAGCCGTGAGCCACAGGTGACTAGGGATCACCTGACTACTGGAACTAAAGAGCTTATTTTTAAAATTTTTATTTAATTTCAGTCAAAGTAAAATTGAAATAGTTACCTCTGGCTAGTTGCCACTAGATAACATCCTGTGAACTTAATAGCAACATCAACAGCAAAAGTGACCCATCCTGCCATTACTCAAGCAATTGTTCTATGGCACGCTTTATGTTTTGTTTTCATTTGTTAAATTTAATTTTGTTATGATGAGAACATTTAACATGGGCTCTACCTCTTCCCAAAGCGTTACGGGTACAGGATGAGACCACAGTCTCATCCAGCACTCTTCTTCCGGTCTAGCTAAAATTTATGTTTGTGAATGATTAACTTTCTGTTTTCCCTTCTTCCAGCCCCTGGAGACCACCGTACCTCCCACTCACCTAATCTGTTAATTTGATTATTTTGAGAATCTCACATAAATGGAATCACACTGTATTTTTGCTTTTGTGACTGCTGTACTTCACTGATTATGGTGTCCCTATGGCTAGTGTGTGACATACTTTTCTTCTGTTTCTAAGGCTGAGTAGTAGTTCACTGCATGTGTACCTTACCATGTTTTCCTTATCCACATGCCCAGGGATAGATACTAAGGCTGTTTCTACAGCTTGGGTATTGTGCATAGTGAGGTGTCAAACGTGGGAGTGATAAGATCACTTCAGGCTCTGTTTACAATGCCTAGAGAAGTATCCAGATGTACCTGCACATGCTAGGGGAATGAGGGGTTCACTGCCCAGTTCGCGGCTCAGCGCTCAGGTACAAGATGCAAATCTTGGGGGTGGAGTGTGAGAGAGCCCCTTGAGGAGAAGTGCGGACCTTAGGACAGTTGGGGAGAGTTCCATCCAGAACTATGGCCGGGAGAAACCTGTCACGGTTGGAAAGCAATAAACAAAAACCACCCCTCCACTCTGACCAACTCTGATTCCAAGTCCTAGTGGAGCTCAAGTTCCCAACACATTTCTTGCATAATCTTAATGCACTGTCCACTGTTCCTCTGTACCACCGTCCACAGAGTGACATGCGATTCCGACCAACCAGACTGGCCAAACACACACTGCTGGAGCTCAGCCTCCTGGAAGCAGAAGGACACACCCTATTCCCCAACCAGGAAGATGCCCAGAGTCCCCCAGGAGAGCATGCATGAGGGTCAGGGCTTCGACAGCAATCACCTTTCCTCCTAACCCGCTGCACCCTTCTGTGTTAACATACTGTGAACGGAGCAGAAGTGACAGAACCAATCCATCACCCCAGAGGAACACAGAGAGGAATAGAGAGGTTAACAGAAATTGATGACATCCCCGCTGGAATTCTACACTGATTCGGCCAGCCCTGCGATTGAAATAGACAAAGATTTATAGTCCGAACGAGGATGCTGGCTCCTCTTGATTGCCTTGATTTTTTTATGCGCTCCTGCATATTTATTCCCAAGCTCATCACGGGCTTGTAGCATTAGAATGCTGATTTGATTGTACATTCCAAGAAGAGCAGGCATTATGCAGCCATTTACATGATGTGAGCGAAATCACCAGAAGGCTGTCTGATATCAGCGGCCAAAATGGTCCTAATGTTCACCTGCAAGAGCGGGATCATGTAATATTTCTTTTTTTTTTTGAAATTCAGATTTCCTTTTGCTTTTCTTAGTGTTAAAATAAAAAAACCAGGGAATTATTCCATATCCCGTGGATGAGAAATTGTATTTTGTCATGCCTCGGAGGGCTACAGCAGCACTGAGCTTTTATGAATTCGTTTGATATCAGGGCTCTGCGTTTCAAGTTCCAACACAAATTTTTCCCCCCATGACATTATTGCTGAAAGCTTTTATCAGTTCATTGTGACAGAAAATTGATTATTATTCTTGACATTTGATGGATAGCTTTCATAAAAGTACTTTTTTGTGGCCTGGATTTCATGTTGGCCTCTAACGCCCCTCCTCCCTCCAAAAAAAGAGAGAGAAAAAAAACTTTCTCCAGACACGAAAAGAATTTCTCAGTTGTCTTGAAAACCTTCCTTGAGGCATCAGCCTTAGAAAAAAAGAAGAAAGTTGAAGAGAAAGTACAAATCCCAACTTGAACTTGCCATTTCCTCTGTCTCATGCCTTCTATTTAAAAAACAAACAAACAAACAGGGCACAGCCAAGTGACAAGACCAAGATTTTGGCTCGACAGAATCTGTAATTTCATATTTTTATCATCACAAATGCTTCTACATATGATCATAAAGGCTAAGACACGTAAGAGCACTTTTTCTACTACTCTGCCCTTAAAAATTGCTTAGATAAAATGCTTTTGCTGGTGAGAGAGGGGGCATCCTTTAACAACTTTGTGTAGTGAATCCACACTCTTGGTTTAGCCTCACGGTGATGAAAAGGGACACAGGAAAGTGTGAGGAGTTGTTAACTTGACACAGGTCCTCTTATGCATGGTACAAACAGACCATGAACCGCACCAATCTGACGTGAAATCTAGTGTATTGCTACCCCATGTCCCCTCCTGAGACGATTTCCATAGACGTAAGAGTAGGCCCACTTCTGGGACATGCTTCTCAGCTCAGTGATTCATTCAAATGGTATCACATGCATATCCACAAGTCACTCACAGGAAGAGCAATCGAACCTTCTGGAATCCCAGAGCCCAGCTAGCAATCACCTCCGCCCCTGCCTGTCCTACACCACCACGATCCAGCCCTCTTGGATTCTGCAGGAATCCTGCAGGTGGGCGGGGACTCGCTGCACATTGTTCAAACTCCACCAAAGTCATGTTAGATTTAGTCAGAGAACCTGAGGAAGCGCTTTCAGATAGCCTGGGAGGAGTAGGGAGCCACACTGGCATCAGAGAAACAAAGATTTGGAATGCAGATTCTCTAGCACAAAGACGGGGCAAAAGCTCCACTACCTCCGTGTAACCTGAAGAGGAGAAACATCAGCTTCCTTCCACAGACAGGGCTGTTATGTCTCAAGGATTTTCAACAAGGAGTCAGAGTGTGTGAGGGAAAGAAGCAGAGAAGACTCAAAGCCACACTTCCAGGATCCCTTTCCTGACTCCTTGCCACAGAGAAACACACTTGGGATTCGCTCCTTTTCAGGGAGACTATCAGCTGTGCTAGGCATTTGCCTTCATCCCTTTGGAATGCACTGGCATTTTAACCAAAAGCAGAAAGTCACTATCACATAAAAGGGTAGCTTTCTGGTGGACGGGTAGAACACAGCCCTTCATCTGTGCCTTCCTCGCCAAGGGAAAAACCACTTTGGCCACAAGGGAACTAGAAAGTCACCAATTTTCCTTCCTTTCCTCCTGACCTCACTTTCTGCCTGTCGGGGAAGGCACTTGTTCCTCCAGTCCCTGAGGGCTGTTCTAATGAGCGCTGATAGTGTATTAGAATTAATGGGAGCAGTAGGTGTCTCAGGAAAGAGGAGACTTAAAATAGTTCATTAAGTGTAGGAGGGAGAAAACTTTATTTGATGAATCAAATGGTCTTCATTAAAAGTGAACTTTTCCTGGGAACTAGAGACACTACTTAAAAATATAAGCTTTTTCTTATTAGGGGAGAGAAATTAATATGTGATCATTAGAGATATTTTGGAACCTAAAGAAATGCACTTTATAAAAAAAATGTACTTGTCAGTTATGACCCTAAGGTGACCACAGTTGTTTTTCTCCTAAGCATGTGTGCAACTGTGAGTTGCCAAATTAGGATCATTTAGCATATATTATTTTTTTCCCACACAGTGCTTTTTTAATTTACTTAACATTATATTCAATGTCTAAACATTAAACACTCTTGAAAACTTGGCTTTTGAAGGCTATATAAAGCTAATCATTTGTCCAGAGCATGCAACATACTCTTATCTTATTAAAGTTACCCCACTATTAATAAACAATTAAGTGCTGTCTAGTTTTCCTGGTGTTAGCTAATGCTGCAGTGCACACATGGACTTCCCAAGCCACCTGAGGTCCCCTGTGAGGGGGTCTTATGATTCCATGTCACGGTGGAGCAAGTAAAAAATCACAGATACATTTTTTTTCACAAAGCCATAAAGAGTGTAGTAAGGGGAGAGAGAAATTTGAAATAAGGTAGTTTTCACTTCTAGGCAGTTAACTATTTCAGGATAGATGGGAAGTCAGCAGTGCAGCTTGGAAGGACTCAAACCAGTGCAGAACCAAGACCTCAGGAGTCAGACGCTGGAACCAGAACTGCAAGAAAAATCTTCAGTCTGCATCTCTCCCTCAGGAACTCTGTGCCCAGGGACACAGAACTTTGCTCTGGGTCCATTTTGCTGCCTATAAAATGGATACTTTACTACCCTGTGTTGTTTTAAGGATTAAATGAGACCTATTTTAATTAATGCACCTTGGAAAGGTGAAGGGGGGGCAGGTTTCCAGCAGGTGACAGCTTTTGTCAACCCTACTGCCGATCAGAGCTGTCGATAGTAGGTGGCTATCGGAGCAGTACCCTTTCCTGAATACAGAATATGCAAAAACTTAAATTTGGTCATGCAGTTTTGAAAATCCAGAGCTTTGAGGGGTAGCAATGCAATGAATTCCAAAAATCTGAGCTCCCCCTTACTTCGCAAACCTCCACCTGAGCTCCCTCAGGAAAAGAAGGCTCTGGGTGGTGGGCGTGGGGTGCCATCCTGTGCAGCTGCCTCCCGGGTCAGCAAGGAGGTGTCAGGAGACCAAGTCCACAGCTGAGAGCACAGAGGGAGGTCGACAGAGCCACCAGAGTGCCTGTCTATGTCCCCAGCTCACTCTGAAACACAGGCACTTGATCACCCGGTGAGTTCTGCAGTTCTGTTTTCGGAACATGAAAAAACATTTACCTGTAGATCCCCAGCATCCAGTAAGCCTGACCTTACCGCAGACACCTCTGCTGAGCTCTGACATGTGCTGAGTTCAGAGTGAGAGGAGTGGGCAGGAAAATCGCACTGGATCTTTTAAACTGACCAGGGAAGAAATGAGTATGCAATATTTCATCAACACGATCCCACACTGATTGCATTATGGCAGTTTCTTTCAGCTGTTTCCTCTTAATGTTTTAAAGTGCTACTGGACAACTTAAAAATGATGTATGTGTCCCCCACTGTCTCCACAGGACTGTGAGACTCAAGACGGAGGTCACAGTGAAGCGTGACCACCTTGCACCTGCACACCCACTGTGTTGGACTCAGCATTTGGAGACTCTCGTGACATAGATGAGGAAAGATGGTCAGAATCAGCCCCAGGTCAGCTCTTCTGCCCTCGCTCTGCAAAACTCCGGGTACAAAATTCCTTTGGAACTTCTTTTTATTCCTGAGCAAAAAAGGATGTATTTCCCACCAAAGTATTTCTCAGGAAAGAAGCACTTGTCCCCAGCTAGGTTTTAGGTACCTAGAAAAAAAAAATCTCTCCATTATTTGGTACAGAGGAAAACGTGGGTTTAAGTGTGTGTTTTAGAGATTTGTTTGTATTCGGATCTGGTTTGACTGTTCTAATGGGGTTCTCTTACTTTTTTGCAAAACAACAGGGCGTGTGGACAATAATCTCTAAAAATAACAACGAATCTCCTGAAGCCTGACATGTATTTTCATTACAATTATTACAACATCTGACAATTTCTTCTCGACAATCCCCTTAGTAGTACAAATGGAAATCAAAAATTCTCCAATTTTTTTAAATGATTGCTTTCATTATCCCAAAGGTTGCATTTCTCAAAATTAAGGGGAGTAGAGAAGAATTCTTAAGGAACTAGATTCTGAAAACATTTGTGTTCCTTGAGAATTCTCAAGGGGATAATTCTAGAGGTGAATTGCTAAAGTAAGTGCTATTGATGTGATGACTTAAAAAATTCCTGATTTTGCAAAATTCAAAACAAATCAAACCCCCTCCCAAAATGCAAATCAATGAAGTGCTAAATTTTAAGTAGTCTATGTTTAATTTATTTAAAAATGTATTTTATTCACATAGTAAAGTACTATGTTTATCAGGTATTTTAAATAAATGTGTGTAAATACATTAATGAAATAAATATAGACACTCAATGAATTCATCTGCCTTGCTAAAGTTTGTATTTTCAAGTTGACTGAGACATTTTATCTGAATCTTCTCATTTAGGAGAAAGCAAGTATTTGGAGTCACTGTTTACCAGGTATGGAAAGAGGGAGGAAGACATAGAGAGAGAGAGAGACAGAGAGAGACAGAGACAGAGACAGAGACAGAGACAGAGACAGTCTCCTTTCCTGCTCCCTGACTCTGGCTTAGGGCTGAGCAATGGCACGTAAGAGACCCTTCTCCCCAGTGCCTGGTCTGCAAAGTTCTTCATGGGCCTTTGTTCCTTGAAAGAACCACAGAGATGGCATGGACAGATGGCAAAGTTCCCCCACCAAACAGAGGTCTCCTGCTCACTGATGACAGCCACACCTCCTCCATGAGTGAAGAACGGAATTCACCATGGGAAGCCATTGCGAGGTGGGGTTGTAACCACTCAGCCTCCCTAATGGAATACCCTGCTCTGTCTTTACAAACAGGCTCCGTATCCATCCAGACTGGACTGGGCAGGGGTCCTCAGAGGTGCATTTTATTATATCTGGCATGGGGCAGACTGTGTCAACGGTGACTGGAGGCCGTGCCTGCCCTTACCGAGTTTGGCTGGAAGTTCTAAACAGGCATGAGTAGGTAGAGATTTCTTGAAATCTTAAGAAAGAGGCACTCAGGAACCCCAGTGTCCAACCCTCTGTATCCAGCATGCTGCACACAAAGACTAGAGCCCCCGCAATGGGCCAGAGAAGCATGGCAGTGACAACGAGCGATACTGATGTACCTGCCAGGCAGGACTGGGGGATCCCAGAGCCCTCAATGGTGGTCTTCCCAGGGGACCCAGCATGAGGCTGCCTTCTGTCAGGTGAGTTGGTAAACTGAGTGTCCCTACGGCTGTTCCTCTACAGTAATAGCAGGGCACCCCAAGCCCCACTCCCCCCCACATTGCCTACAAATCCAGCTGTGCCTCACATACATTAATTGCTGGATCCTGTGGCCACCAGACCTTGAAATCGTTTCCACGACGTATTATCAAATGCTTGTTCAAATTCATGGGAAGGCCCGGCTATCTATCCCTTCTTATCCACACTCCTTTGGGACTGAAAGGGAAACAATAGATTCATTTCACAAAAATCATCACATTTACATATTTTTATCATGAGCTCAATGAATGATTTTAATTAAACCGTTTTTAAAGAGGGGAGAGAGGAAGAAAGGCAAGATGGTAAATATTTAACACCTAATCAAGGGGAGAGAAGCGTGAAGCCGAAACCCTCATTAAGCTGCCTGGGTGGAGGGCAGGCTTTGGAAGTGGCCTGGGTCGGAGCAGTCACCCAGCCTTATCAGGAGAGTGATGCGGGACCAGACATGGAGACTCTTCCAGGGGACAGGGAGGGTGCCAGCTTCGTGGGACTATGGCCAGGAGAGTTTAAAGACACCGGCAGGAATAAGGGCCAATCTCTCTGCAAAGAAGCTACTTCCCCCGCACTGCAGTCAGGAATCCTTGCATTGGCGCTGCGAGAAAGCTCTGCTGATTTCCCCAGGATGCTTGAGACAGAGACAGAGAGCTGACACTTAGGGAGAGGAAGCGTCTTGCCCCAGGTCTCACAGCTCTGATAACTGGAGTCCAGCTTTTGCTTTACCAGCAAGGTCTCCTTTTTTTTCCTAAAATGTAAGCCAAAGTATTCAAGTACCCTCCTAACAATGTCAGCTTCTAAGCCGTCCTCAGGACCACTTCGCAAAGCACGTTTGCAAATGTTTCCCATCAGAAACACAGCGATGGGAGCTGGAAAAGTGAGACACCGGGCCAGGTCTCCCCTGTCTAGGCGCCTGCTGCAGAAAGAGCCTCTCTAAGACCCGGGGCAGGGGTGTGAGGCAGGGCTGAGGGGCAGTCTCTTAGAGTTTCAGTCTCCAAGCCCTGGGCCTCCCCTAATCGGTGGTCATCCTCAGGCAGGAAGCTGCAGCCAGCTCATGCCCACAGTGACTGAACACACGAAATGAAGCTGTGATATCACATAGGAGACGGGTGAATCTTGAAGAACGGTCCTTCCAGCGCCCGCTTAGTGCTCCGTTGAGATAATTGTGTGGCTGTTCCTGCAATCAGTGCTGAGAAAATTGCTCCTCCCAAATTAGCTTCCCCTTATGCAATAATTTTTAGTTGATGGCATTGAATTGCTGCAAAAAATTGTGTGTGTGCGTGTGTATGTGTGTGTGTGTGTGAGTGTGTGTGAGAGATCAAATACTGGACAAACAGCCTGAGGATATTGTAACAGATAAGGACGTTTTGATATGTGTTGCAAATGTAACTGAATCTCATTCCAGTGAATAATGAAATTTTCTTTTTTTGTCTCTCTCACTCTCCTATTTTCTGCTGCCTCCTTTCCTTCCTTGGTCCTTCCTTCTTCCTTCCTTCTTTCCTTCCTTGCCTCTTTCCCTCCTTCCCTCACTCTCTCTGTCTGCAATCTCTTTTTCTCTTTCTCCTCCTTCTCTTCCTTTTACTAAGTTGTAATCACTCTCTGGTCCTGTCATTTTCTGAAATAAGAAGGAGTATTTTCATCTCCCAGGCTGAGTTCTAACAAAAGTCCCCTCTCCCAAGGCCCCCACGTCATCATGTTACTGTTGTCACCATCATGACTGAGTCTTCTCTGTAGAAAGTGTCATCCACCTTCACAGCTAATACTACAGCCCTCACCCCCATCTCAGTCCTCTTTTCTGCCAGTTTGGGCCCAATTCAGCAGTTTCATGAGGTGTGAATGGGAAAAGGGCAGGGCATGGTTATAACCCATTCTACCTAAATGCCCTTGGGTGAGGCCCATTCCCTGCTCCTCACAATGCCAACCTCCAGCACCCATCACTCCGTACAAGGCCACATCACAGTTGAGCTGTTCCTGCCTGGCACCTGAACACTTCCAGGTCTTCAGACCTCGGTCTGTAGTGCAACCACCTTTGCGGTGTGCTAAGGACACTGGGTAATTCACGCAGGTGGCTCCTGAATTAAGGTGTCGCTCTCCTCAGCTGGCCCCTCAACATAGCTAATTGGGTTTCCTTCAGAAATGTTTGCATATACCACTTCCGGTGACAGCGGAAGGAAGACAGACAATGGGAGACGTCTCTCTCTGTTCAGCCTGGAAAACAAGAGATTGGTCTCTCAAAGTGAAAATACAAATAAGAGAAGGCCAAGGAGGGTGCACCCCAGGGCTCCCCAAGGAGGGTGCACTGTGCGAGGAAATCCCTCTCTCCTCATCATTACCCCCCAGCGCCATTAACCATAACCAATGGTGTGGTTCACACCTGGACATCCCTCCAAAGCCTCACAACTCAAAGTGGGTTTTGGGGAAGGTGCCTGAATTACAGGGGTGATTCTTCTGGCTAAGTGTTGAGGGGGCCTGGTCAGAAGAGGTGGATGGCTGGGGTGACCTGGAAAGGGAGATCTCCCTGCCTGGCTCCCTGTCCCTCCTAGCAGTCAGGACCTGAGCAGCTTCCTCTATCAAGGACTCCTGCCAGGCTTCCTGCCTCACACCAGTGGACTGAGTTAAAACCGTGAGCTGGCCAGGAGTGATGGCACCTGCCTATCATCCCAGCACTCAGGAATTTGAGGCAGGAGAATTGCCATGAGTCAAGGCCAACTTGGGCTGCATAAGAGAGTTCAAGGCCAGCCTGCACTACATGGTGAGACCCTGTCTCAATCAATCAATCAAACTATGAGTCAAAAAAAACTTTCCTCATTTTAGTCGTGGGTATCTAGTATTTGTCTCAGCGATGAGAAAGGTACAAAGACCTTTGTCAAAGTTGATGGATTCTCATTACATGAAGCCTGTATTTCTAAATGTGTATTCCATCTTGACAAAGTTGTGAGATAAGGAATTTTTTCAGAGATACTGAGCAGGCTGACAAAAATGAAAATAACTGTATTAATAGGATTTTTTTTCACTTGTTTATTTGTGCTAATGAAGATTGACCCCTCAGCCTTCACAGTGAGGTACCCTTCCAGCTCTGTTTTATCATTTGTGTTGAGACAGAGTCTCACTGCATTGCTAAGCTGCCCAAGTGAGGCTCCAGATCGTAATCCTCCTGCCTCAGCCTCCCAGAGTATTAGAATTGCAGGTGCATATGAACATACCCAGAGATTTTAGACAGACACATCTCCCCCTTCACTGTCACAATGCTTATGTTTCTACACTTGGAACCTATAAAACCATACAGGCTTTGGGTCTCATTGTTTCTTGGTAACACTGCAGTGGAAAGTGGTCAGGAGAATCATTGCACTATCTTGATAATGTTTTTCATGAAACTTCTTCTGGACCAGAGCCCTACCTAGGACTGAATAGCAACATCTGCACCAGAAGAAATGTGTCTTCATCTGCCATCCAATCTATTGGCTGTTGCCTAGCAACAGGCCAATAATATGGAGTTTTTGCTGAAATACATGCATAGCCTTGTTGCCATAACAACTACCTTTGTTAGTTAATTAAATCGATTTGACTCAGACTTGACATTGGGGGACTCTACACTGTGTGAAGTAGTATTTGTCTTGACTCAACTACTGATCCTCACTACAGTGTTCACGCCCTCTAAGTTGGATTCTGTCATGGCAAACTGCTCATTTGGGTGACAAGATTTAGGAATCATTGCTTCCAACAACCCAAGAAATGAGAGCACATCTATGTGTTACTTCAGGATTCCATTAATTCACTCAACACGTGAATGGAGCTAAAAGAATGTTCTCACCATTCACAGGAGAAAACAAATGAGTTCTACTTCTCTAGACTGATGGTGATGGCTTCTACAGATGGAATAAAATCCCTGACAGCTAAACAGCAAAACTAGGTAATAACTGCTTGAGAACATGTGTAGCCAATGTATAAGCTCTGGTGTTAAGTTAGCGTGGTACTGGGATCCCCCTCCTGGCTCTGACAGTGGATTTAGGTTCCATCCGATGTCATCAGGGGAGGTGAAGGATCTCCATGAACTCTGCAGTATTTGTCACAACTTCTACGTGAGCCTAAGATTGTTTTAAAATACATCTTTGGTATAAAATGGAGAAGAAAAAAGAAAGGAAAGAGGGAAGTCTTCTGTATAGAATGGAGCTCAGTTCTGGGTTCAGATCCTAGTAAGTAAATAACCAGCTGGGCAGGCATCTGAAGATGCTGAGAGTTTTGAATACTTCAAGGGGCTGGATTGTTCCCTGGTTATTATCATATCTCCCCTGAAGGATTGTTCCCTGGTTATTATTGTATCTCCTCTGACCTTTCTGCCACCACCTATGAACTGACAGTGGTGGTCCTTGCCTCCAAAAATTGTGACGACCAACTTAGGACACCCATATTTTCAAAAAACCTGGTTTAGCCCCTAGAACTCCTATAGAAACATACAAATATGTAGACTTAAGGGCAACCACATCAGAGACACCAAGCTGGTCACCATTTTTCAGATGAAGGAGTCTGGGTAAGCCAGGACACAAAACTGTGACCAAGGTCCTCTGAGATTTGATCCACTGCTTCTTCAGCCACACCTGGGTTTGTCAGAAGTCACAACTGTTGATGCACAGACCAGCCACAGACAACAGGAATGACACAGGGACACTGTGCCACAGTTGGGTGCTCCTCCAGTCTTGCGGTATGTGGGGAGAAGAATGTCCCTAATCAGCGCTCACATGGTCAGACTCCCTTCTGACAGGAATCAGCCTTGGGCACCCTCCACTGGGCCAGGGTGGCCATCTGCCGCCATTTCCATAGTGCCTGTCAGCCTCCACATGGCGAATCTGACAGAAGTCTCAAGGTAAGATCACAGCGTAAACTGGATGTAACCAGAGGTGGACCCGCACGCACGCTTGCCCGCCTGCCACCTACCCTCCCTCCTCCTCCCACGTAAAGAATGGCATTCACCCCCACGCTGGTGCGTAGCAGGCACCCACTCGTCACATCCTGGTGAGTGGGTTTAAGGGTGAGGCCCCTGTCTACGAGGCTCTAACCCAGGCCAATCTTAGAGATAGGCTGGAGCAGTTTCCCTTGAGTGTCTAGAAATTTGCTTTGAGAAAATCCTAATTATATTTTCTTGGTAAAATATGAAGTGAATTGCTTAGAATAATACACAGTTTCTCGATCTGTGACTGATTTAAGCCCCAAAATACAATGCGCTGTATGAATCTGCTGGGTGAGGGGAGCAGGGCCTCATACACACTGCCAGGAAAGACGGGGCACGCGATGACTAACTCCCAATAACAAGGAAGCTGCGAGCCAGGACCCCACAACAGTGAGAAACCCAGAACCCTAAATTACAAGGTGCTGCAGGATGGGTGCTCTGCACCCTATAATTCAAGATGCTATTTCTAGGGTGCTAATTCTGCCCCCCTCGATGCCAAGGACCCCCATGTCCAGGAGGAAAACACTTTTACTTTATCACTGATTTTCCGATTCCAAAATTTTTCATGCAGCAGATGTGCCGTCTATTAACTATCTCAGGTGTTGGTTGTGTTTTATGAAGGGCGCTGCAAATCTTAGCTATGCATGTGGACCAAAGTTGGAAAGCTGGCCACCGGTCAAAGAGTCAGCCTGAGATTGGAGATACAGACTGAGGAAGTTCAGAAAGCTTAGGTCAAGGTCAATCTCACGGACACCTTGAGCATGCACTGGTCCTCACCGGTGGGCAGCCAGCAGCAGGGTCATCTTATCTGCTCCTGTGGCCTCAGCAGAGGCCCCCTGTGTGTGGCGCTTCCCTCAGCCCCACCCATGGGGCTCCACAGCTGGGCCTTCCCTTTCAGCCTCTCTGGAGCCAGGCTGCCTCACCCTGCTGCCCCATCCCTCTCTGCATGACAATCTTCTTGCTGCGTTTCTTCTTGCTACCTTCTGCCTGGTGACACATTTGAACCAGAGAGATTGTTTTCTAGGCCAGATCTGATCAGACCATCCTGAAATGACTCATGGTTTCCTAGTCCTCTTAGTCCGAAGTAGGATGATCATACGACCCAGTTCTTCTGATACAGCCAGGCTATGCCTGTAGCCTCAGCACCCTCATGAATAGTCCCTGCTTTCACTAGTTCCAAAGGGCCACTGGGATGACAAACATTGTAATCAACACAGTTTTGTGTGCAATTGTGAGCTGGTGACTTTTCTGGTCTTTGTTCAGAAACTTGGAAGTGCTAAGCTCCCACCTGACAAGGTGTCCTTCCCATCTGCGGGGTTCTGTGCTCCCCACCCACCTCTCCAGACACCAGCACGCTAATGCTTTCATGACATCAGTAGTGCATTCATTGTTAGCACTTGCTATGCTGATTTTTATAAGTACCCAGCGTTTATCACCTTCTTCACTGGAGTATGGGGTGATTAAATGTGTAAATGGAGAACACCTGTGGGTGCTGCATGCTGATGCCTCTGGACCTGACACATAGGAGATACTTAATAAGTATTTGTCAAAGATGAATGAATGAATGAAATCAGACATAAATAAGTAAATGATTACAGTAGGAGGTTATATTAGCTACTTTTCTTGTTGCTGAGACAAAAAGTACCGGACATCCAAAGTTAAATGAGAAAAGGTTTAGTGTAGCTCACAGTTTTTCAGACCATCATTGGTTGGCTTCAAGGCAGGGCAACACAGCACAGGGGCACTGCAGAGGATGTAGTCCAAGCAGGGCAGACAGGAAGCAATGTGCAGCCAGCAGCAGAAGCGGCAGAATCAGTCGTGAAGCGGCAGAAGCAGCCATGAAGCAAGGCTCTCTCTCCCTTTTATCCTACTACTTCGCATCGTCCACACCCAGAACTATGCTGATTCCACTCAGTGGACTAATTCGGCAAGGCACACTCTTAATCCCAGCGTCACACACCTTAGAGCTGGCCGCCTCCAAGAAGCTCCATCCATGACCACATGAAGCTTTGAGAGGAAGACATCTAATACAAGTCACAACAGAAATGAGAACGGTATAACCATAAACACGTGGATTCCATGAGGACGCATTTCCACCGTCTTATACAATATAGACGAACAAATGTATAGCAAGCACTCACCTGAATGAGAACCATAAAAATGCAGAGAAACCAGGAGGAAGTGGTGGGGACGGAGTGGACAGGGTGGCAGGTTCCAGAGGAGCCACAAAGGCCAGCCTGGGTTCTGCAAAGTAGCTGTGTTCCCTTTTTCCACCCGAAGTTAATGAAATTGGTCAGGTGTCAGAGGGTGTCCTGGAGCAGGCCCACAGTGAGGACATAGATGGACAGCTGTCCCAGTCAGTGGTGGCATCAGAAGAGTGACAGACACTACTCACATTCAGTTCTCACCTAGCCCAGTGTCCCCAAACCAACACCCTCTGAGGTTTGTAATTTTAAATCTAATGGGACTTAGCAAGATCGCTCATAAACGAAGAAAAATGTGTCTGCTGCTGAGCTCTGCAAGCTGAGCTTCAATATGAAATGCAAGCGATCGCTCTGAACACGGGGCGCCCTCCAGTCTGGAAACAGGTGAACGGGCTTTGCAACAGTGTGAGCCAATAGAAATTGGTGCGATGCTCAATGCTTGGTGGCCACTAACCAGGCGGAGCTATGGAAGCGCTGACTGGTTCAGCTGAAATGAGAATTTGAGAACTAGATTCTATCTAATTTTAGCCACTTTTATATAGTGGCTACCATACTGGGCAGTAAAGGTAAGAGTCAGTAATCCAAGCAAGGGTTGGAAAGAACTGAAACCAACCCGGTTCTGGCTCCACAGAATGGAGAATCAGTCTACAGTGTAGCTTGTTGGCCAACAGAGCCAAGAAGAGAAAGGAAGGACAGGAGGGTGGAAAGTAGGGAGGGAAGGAGGGAGGGGTGGAGGGAGGGACGGAGGGAGAGAGAGAGAGACAGAGAAAGAAAGAGAGGCAAAGAGAGACAGTCAAGGAGAGAGAAGGGAGAGAGAGAGAGAGAGTTTAAAGATTAATTCAATTAATTCAGCAGCTCTTAGGGGAAGGAGAGAGCCAGCCTGGGATTGGGAGGAGTGGATGTAGGAAGAAGAGAAGCCTATTACCTTAATGTGACCCCCTTTTGTTCACTTATTTGGGGAGGAGAGGCTTGAGACAAGGTCTTGCTAGTAGCCTAGGTGACCCTTAAGATCACTTTGTGGTCCACATTGGCCATGCAGTTCTGCCAATCCTCAGCATTTAAAGTGCTGGGATCACAAACATGCGGCCCACGCCCTGCCAGTGTAGCCCCTTGAACTTGTGGGATGAGTCCTGACATAAGAAACCAGTGCCGTAGTAAAAGTTGGACCACCAGTGGTCCTTTTGTTACTGGGCTAAACCTTAGGCCAGGAGGAAAGAGAATGGGTAGCCCAAGTCATTAGCCGGCACAGACCAGGGGACCGATCCTAAGGAAGGTTGAGACCAGGTGGGAGGAGCCCAATACTACTTTATTGGTTTGTTAGGGAATTTGTTAAGCCAGATGCAAATGGTCTCAGTCCCAGCACACAACCTCCTCTCTTGCTTCAGGCATGTTTTCCAAGTTTGCGACACTGGGCAGAAGTCAGCCCTAGGAGAGCTGCATGAATCTGAGGGCTTCGGTTCTTGTCTTTCTCTTTAACTTCCCAAGTCATCCATCACTCAGCCTTTGCATTACCAGTAAAATGTGTGTAACATGGTGTTGTCTCGCAGCTCTGTTATGGGAATTAAAAACTGGGTTCTTTTTATACCTATGCAGAATTCCTGTCCACAGAGGTGTTGTGTTCTGTTATGGGAATTAAAAACTGGGTTCTTTTTATACCTATGCAGAATTCCTGTCCACAGAGGTGTTGTGTTCTGTATTCCACCCCCCCACAGCGTCCACCCACCAGCATTTTGTTTTACGTCACATTAGCAGTGACCTTCCAAGGCCTTACCAGCCTTCTTACAGCACCAATATAAAAGCCAGGCCTAAATAGCCTTTTAATTTAGCCACAACTTTTAATCATAGAACAGGTAATTTATTTTACAAGTGAAAATGGAAATTGTTAAAAACAGCAGAAAGGATACGAAACAAATCACTGATATCTAAAATGATATAATGACCATTATTATTATCTAATAGTAATAAAATAGCAGTACTACCTGTCCAGAGAGAAGTCAAGTTCTTCTTTCTGGGCCCTGAACTCTGAGGTTCTGCATGTCCAATGCCACTGCCCTTTGCATCCGGTGCCCCACTTCACCTTGCCCCAGTCTTCTGAGCATCACTCAGGGGTGGAGACAGTGTTCCCCAGGGAGTGGCAGAGAGGAGAGACTGCAAGAAGCATGGAAGGCTGTGCAAGGCCCGGTAACCCAGGCCAAGGATTTAGGGTTCTGTGAGGAGACAGGCGCTGTATGTCCACCGAAGAATCCTAGGTCAGACAATGGCTTGCTTCAGAAGATTGTAGAAAGAAGATTCTGGGACTCAAGCATCAGGAAAATGATGTCTTTGTGGACCACATACATACATTTGCTTGGCATCTCTAGTTATCTGTACTCTACCACTTGTGCTGGGGGAGGTGCAGGACCCGGCTTCATGGTTAAAGACGCAGTCCGTGCAAGGGTCCACGAGGAACTGTGTCACTGTGGCAACAAACAGAGTGGGCCACCACAGCAGACAGTTGGGAGAAAGACATGGCAGTGAGGCATCATGAATTTTATACTCATTGAGAATCTAGTAAAGTCAGTGGAGCTGAATAAGATTTGCTAGAAATACACATTTTCACTCACTAACTCTTTCTTTGCCTTTTACCAAACCTCCCTGTAGTTCAGTCTCATGTTCTGGTTTGATAACTGAGGAAAGCAATGTGGAGCTCTTATAAAGATTCTGGAGGCCATCTTCTTCTTCCCTAAAGCAAGCTGATAATTCAGAAAGTCAAAATCTTCTTTTCCTTTGATTTGAGCTGGAAGACTCAAGCCTGAGCTCCAGGAATGTCCTCATGATGTAAGTGTCCTAATGCTGGTATCTCCCTCCAGGGCCCTCATTCCTTATGGGCATCTCCCATGGACACCGTCCCTAACCACTGTGCTTGGATTCCCTTCTAGTGATTTCAGTATACGTAAGAGGGAATCCCACAGTTCATTCCTCCATCGGCATTTTCCTTGACCTCAGTCAATTACAGACCACAAGATAATGCCCAAGTAATATCCCAAGGTTCCTAAAGGTTAAAGACTACACAGAAAGCTACATGCTGTATCCCTAAACTACCCACCTGTGTACACACCACACAACCTACATAGGCACAAGCCCCCTGGGAGATTTCAAGATGCCTGAAATAAAACTATGACTCTCTCATCAAGTCAAGACACCATGCATCCCAATTTCCAGGATAATCCTCTTTCTCTGGAAGAAGTTGCAACACCTATGTTGTTTATAGCACCCCAGTTCAATTTGTAACTGCCTGAGAAGTATGAGAATATCTTAGCTCTTATTTACATTGCTCTAGGGTTGATTCTCAGCTAGGATTTGGGGTGGTATAGATGTGAGGTGAAGACTGGATCCATCATTGTTATGGCCTGTGTCTAGCTGCCCCCTACCCAAAGTCCCACAGTCATAGGTGAGGATTTTTCAGAGATGACTGGTTCTAGAGCATGTGACACTGGGATTGATTCAAGGTACCATGCTAGGATCAAAGGTACTAGGATTAATGGTGTGAGTGCTACTCACTCTAAGTAGCCTGGTTAAGATACAAATGATAGAAAGAGCTGTGGTCACCCCTTGCTTGCTTGCTTTGCTGCCTTCTACCTACCATGAACTGTTTGTCCTTTATGATAACTGCCATCCACCCTGCTTTGGAGCCAACTAACTGAAACCTGCAAACATTGAACTAAATAAATCCTTACCCCCTTAACTGTGGGTATCAGGTATTATGTTTTAGTAATGAGAGAAAACTAACTAAGAATTTAACTTGCTAGGTGTAATTTTGAACTTCGCTTTGTAAATGGAGCCTGGTTTAAAGAGATGTGCCTGGTTGTGAAGATGACAAGGGGTGGATTGTGATGGATGAGTGATTGTGTCAGTTTGATTAAGAAAAACTCCAACTGTGTTGGCCTCAGCAATAGGGCAGCTTGTCACCAAATGGCCTAAAGGGGAAGTGAAGAAAGATCGACATGCTTCTGTTTCTTTGCAGGTGCTTCATTCTTTGGCTTCACCTTGGGCATCTATCTCCTGGCTTCCAGCACACACTCTTTGGTTTCCTGTGCAGCTTCTCCAGCCCTCCAGTGTGGACTCTTCAGTCCTCTGTTGTAGACCATTCAGCCTCCCAACAGAGACTTGCATGGGACCCCGCAGCAAGCTCTCCCGAGTGCAGTCAGACCCTCTGAGCCCTTCCCCGTTCGGCTCTGTGGATGGCCACTCTAAGCTAATCTTGTAAATTATTATTCCACCCTGTATCTTGTATTATATCTTTTTTCTAGGTAACACTGACTGATACAGTCATATATAGACTGGGTGGCCCTAAGCACATAAATGGACAATCTCAGCCCCAGCTTCCATACCTTCCAGGAGGGGCAAAGTGATCTTCCTAGCCCAGGTGGTCTGGAAGAGCACCTGGAATTTCCCATTGGAACCTTCCAGTTGGTTGTGTGGCGTATGGCAGACACTTTCTCAGTGTTACTTCCTTACCTCGGAAAAAGTCATTCAAGTGATGTAAGACCTTGAAGGTGCCGTTAGTGGAAGGGATTGTGAAAGAAACATGGAAATAAATGGAAGAGAAACAAATGCAAGTGATAAAGAGTGTCCTTCCCAGGATTTTTTAGCCCAATTAACACTGTTAACCTTAAATTTTAAAATAAAGATTATGGGCCAGGTTCTGTGAAAAGCCAAAGGGAATATTTAGGTGCGTTCAATTCCAACATAACCTTCTGAAATTGTCTACACTGTAAGCTAATTCTTTCCCACAAAAGTTGAACAATTAGGAATGTTCAGTTGTGAATAACAGAATACTTAACTAGGCTAGCTTAACATGGAAAGAAGTTATTGGCTGAGTAACCCAGGTAAACTGCTTAATTACAGATTAGATCAGGCTCTGTCCTGGGCCACAGAGATCAGTTGGTCCACATCCAGCTTTCGAATTCTCTCTGCCTCTCTTCCTTCACCCTCTCCTCTCAACCCCCCTCCTCTCTCTCCAAGCCTCTGCTCCCAGGTCTTGCTCTGCAGGGCCTTTCTTCATGGCTCTCATGTGGAGGACAGTGGCTCTCAGAACTATGTATTTTCCTTTGCTTTTCCGGAGACAGTCAGAAACTTTGTCTCCCACACAACACTGTCCCTGTGTGGCCTGAACAGCGTCGTGTGATCCTTTCTGGTCCACATTAATCACTGTGGCCGCAGAGTGGGACACGCTCCTTGTTTGAAGCCCCTAACCAGTGGCAGAAACTAGAGGGGGAACCACACAGAGAGAGGCATGGCAATCCCCGGCTGGGGAGAGCAGGGATCATGGCCGCAAGGGGAGCGCCCCAGAGTATGCCCAGCCGAACCTCAGCAAAGGTCGTTTTGGATTAGAGTGTCCCACATCCAAAGACATGCGTTCTTGACAAGAGACAGCAGACAGGGTGATGGCACACAGCACAGAGGACCACAGGAGAACAGGGGCACAGACCGGACCGGCGCCGTGAGCCCAGGAAACCTCGGGCCACTGAAAGATGGAAGAGACAGAAGGACCTTGGCAGAACCTTGCGTAGGATCGCAGCCCCGCTGCTCCTGTGATTTCAGACATTCCCTGCTGCGGGACTCCAAGACAGTAAATATCCCCAGCTTTCGGCCAGTCACCCAGTGTGTGCTCAGCTGTGACAGCAAACTGAGGAGACTAATATGGTAGGAGTGGAGGCTGAGGGAGCTGAAGGTGTGCTGTTCACGGACCGTTAGCGAGAGCTGGTGGAAAACCAGCTATCAACTTAATCACCAAAACGTAAGGAGCGTCTGCAGTGTGCCCAGCACCAACATAGGCGTGTGATCTCTCCCTCTCTCTCCCTCTCTCTCCCTCTCTCTCCCTCTCTCTCTCCCTCTCTCTCCCTCCCTCTCTCTCTTTCTCTCTCACTTATGTATTTATTATTTATTTTGATACAGGGAATCAAAACCAAGGCACTGCACCACTGAGCTACAACTATACATATATATACATATTTTTTAATTTTTAGGACAAAGTCTCACTAAGATGTATAGGCTGGATTCAAACTTGTGATCCTCCCGCCTCAGCTTCCGAAGTGCTATCTCCATAGAGCTGTAAGCAAAATAGTCCCTGTAATCATCAAAGTCTCTGACATCTAAGAGTTAAACAAAATGCCAGAAAGCCCAACCGAATCCTAGCCATGCTAGAGGCATGTGTGTGTGTGTGTGTGTGTGTGTGTGTGTGTGTGTGTGTGTAAAATTGTCTCCTACTCTAGCTTTTGGGGACAGGGTAACAGTGAAGGCTGTGTTAGGAAGATAAGGCCAGGTGTGTCTCCAGCAGGCTGAGAAGGTTAATCAGCAAACAACGAAGGAAAGGGTCTCTCCCTGGCCCTATATTCTCAAGGGAATATAGCTTCCCAAGGAGACGGGTGCCAATCTTTCGGGCTCTCTGGAGGATCAATCATTCCTCACTTCTCTGTTCCTTCAGCAGAAACATTCACAGCTCCTCTTGGGACAGCTTCTGTCCCTAGGGCTTCCCTGGCTTGGAGGTAAACATCCTCCCTGTGCATCTTTTCTGTGCACTGCCAAGCCAGGAGTCTCCTTTTCCCCTTAGTTCGGACAATCTGGTCTGTTAAGGCTGGTTGCCTCCATTTGCCCTGGACACATCTTCTGCATATAGATTGATGAGTTTAATCAGCGAATCAGGAGAAAGCCTTGGGCATCAATCACTGTCAATGTGCCTCCTTTCTAATTCCTGATTTGCTGCTCTCAGTCATGAAAACAAAAGCAGTTTCTCTGAAAGATGAAGCTGAGATATACTAAGTTTTGAATTTGCATCGTGTAGAAAAGTTCTGATATCACTATTCAGTTTCATCAGTCAGAGAGGGAGAGGGAGCGAGACGGGGTGAGAGAAGGAGAAAGAAGAGAGAGAGGAGAGAGACAGGAGAGAGGGCACTTTCTCCTCCAGAATCATATTTCTCAGGGCTCCTCATGCCCCTGACCACATTACTCAATATCCATGTGAGGGAGACGATGCAAGTCAACTCTACCCCTTTCTTTCCCCAACCCTTCCATTCAGCTTTAGCAATCATCCCAGAAGGATGCACGAGTGCACTCCAATTTCCCACTCTGCTGAGAGAAAATTCTGTGTTTCCCTGAGTCCTTCCTAAAGAGAAAGTAGCGTGGTACCACCCTGGACTGGCCAGCCCCCATTTCCTTGTTGCTCTGAATGACACACCCTAACTACACACAGGCTCTAAGGTCCACCTGCCACATGGCCACCATTGTCCCCTTGGGAAACCCAGTCTGATATCACTCCACCCACCCAGGAAAAGGTCTGACTTCGCAATGGGCGATCAAAGCCCCTACGTGGACATTGCTTTAGCAACTCCTTCACACATCCATGCTCTTGATAATAAGCACATGGATTCAGTGTACCCTGTGTGGTAGACATCATTCTAGGTGATGAACCCATGGGGTGACACTCTGACATACAGGGCTCTCCTCAATCTGGACCCAATATAATGTTGTATTACTTTATTGAGGAACAACTTGCATTGAACGATGCATCCAAGTGAAGCACAGTTTGAGGCTTACTGTTCTTGAGAAAATAATTAACCCTTGCAGCCACTACCACAAAAATGAAAACTACCCACCTCTCCAATTGCTGCCACACATTCTTGTCACCCTGCTTGGGGCAATGACTGCTCTGATTTTTGCCCCTCAAATTTAATGTTGCTTTTTCCAGAATTCCAAATAGCAGAGCTATCCAGTGTATTGTCTTTCTGTCTTGCCCTGTTACATAATGCTTTTTGAAAGTCTTCTTGGGAATTCATGGATCAGTTCTCCACTACTTTTAATTACTGAGTAACACTCTATCATGTAGGAATATTGAATTTTATTTATACATTTAGGCATTGATTGGCACATAGATTATTTCTGGGTTTTGAATATTTATGCACAAAACTGTTATAAACATCCTGAGCAAAGATTTCCCTGAACAAATATTTCTGTTCTCTTGGAAAAATTCGAAAATCAATTTCTCTGGTAAGTGTATGCTTAACTTTGAGGGAAACTTTAAAAAAATGTTTCTCATTTTTCTGTCTATGAGCTTTTGCTGTCCTGTGTCCTCATCAGCACTTGATTTTGTCTGTCTTTTCAATTTTAACCATTCTTGGGTATATGAGGAATCTTCTTAGACTTCTAATTCATGTTTTCCAGATGGTAAACTCATTGAGCCTTTTGCTTTTTTAAAAATATCCTTTTAAACTATGCTACTATTTTGGGAAGAGGTTGGTTGTTTTATTACAATTTAGTTGTAGGTGTTTTTTATATTGCATGGGAATCCATATTTGTTTGGTGCATACATTGCAAGTATTTTCTCCCAGAGGGTATTGACTTTTCTTTTTCTTAATGATTTCTTTCAAAACAACAGGCATTGATAAATTATCACTTTTTAAAAATATTGTGGCTTGTGCTTGTCTCTCATCAGTGAAGTATTTGAGTACACTGCTTGCAAATATTTTTTCTCTATTTCTTTGAGAAGTTTACCGTTTTGTAGTTCAGTTGATTTCTACGATCTATTGTAATTTACCTTTTGTTTATGGTGTGAGATCAGTATAAAGTCCCCCCTCCCACCCCAAATTCTAAAGCTATTTGGGTGCAACTTGTTAAAAGACTTTCTTTTTCACATTAGAATCTTTGTTGAAATCAATTGATGAAATATATGCAAGTTTACTTTCATTTTGTCTGTTCTCTTCCAATGATCACAGTGTCTATCCTTATGTCTTTATTTCATCTTCAGTCCTTTTAGATTAACAATGATTAATATATTTCATATTGTCATCTTCAAAGTAGCTGCTCAGATTGCAACATAGAGGCATGGAAAAATGATCAAACAGTGAAAGCACGAACCGTTATTTTTGATGAACTAATGGAGGGAGTGGCATAATTATCTATCATGTATATATTTTTATATAGCTATCTATATAATGTATAGTATATCTATATACTCTATACTATAAACATGCTGCATTATATAGTATAATTATATATATATATATATATAAAATTTTTCCTACTCTTTTTTCTTCTTTCCCCCATCCCATTTGCTCCTTGTTTTTGATCAGTTTCCTCCCCTTTTTCTTCCACAGTATCTATTCTGAAGAGCCTTTTTTTTTCTATGATTATAGAGTTTTGAGTGTATTTGTTTTTCCTTTCACTATCTAAATATCTTTCAATTGTTTTCTGGTTTGCATAGTTTTATTTTTTCAAGATGTTTATGATTGTTTTTAGATGTGCACCTTTGTGGTATGTCTTTGTTTCACATTGCTTTGTTAAAAACATAAATTTAAGTCAGCCTGACATTTACAGGACTATTGCTCAGTGAGCGCAGAGAGCTCCGGATGCCCGTCCGTGGGTTCAGCTCTCAGCTTCTCCCAGTGATGTGCTAACCTCGTCGTGTCGTTAGGACACCCTGGCTGTATTGGTTCCGGATTCCCCTTTCCCTTCCGAGGAAGGGGCTCCCGCAGAACACCACCCCATACTCAGTCCTGACTCTCCTAAGCAGTTCCGATGGTGGTGGCATCCCAGGCTTCCTCTGTTTGTGATGATCTTGACGGTTTTGAGGAGTGCTGGTCAAGCCTTTTGGTCACAGTCCTAGGGCTGGGACTTGGCTGATTATTTCTTAGGACAGACCAGTGCGATGATCTTGGGAAAGGAAGCCCAGAGACAACCATCCTCCTCATTACAACTCACCAGGGCACCATTGCCCCTGGCTTGGGTGGCCCAGCTCAGAGGTGTGTGTCAGGTCCTGCTGGCCCCTGTGTAGTCTGACCAGGGAGTGGAGCTACCCCGACTGATGTCGGAGGATTGACCTCTCTAAGTGTCACCCCTGTGACGAACGCCTGGCTGCCACTCTGCAGAAGGGACCTCATTCAGTGCTGCCATTACAGAGATACACTTTCATTTTCTCCTTGGAGTCCAAATGCCACACTGTTTGCCATGAAAAACCCTGTGATTTCCATAAGAAATGAAATCAGGCTATTGCTTTGCTCTGAATACTTCGGTGTGTTTTTGTCTCCTTAGAGAAAAAGTACAAAGTAGTTTCCATAGCCCAAGGTACCCTGCTAGAGGCAGCCCTGCCTGCAGTACCTCCAATCTCTGGCATTTCCCAGAGCACCTACACCTTCATCTGGCCCCCACGTGCCTGGGGGCTCAAGATGTTTCAAGAATTATCTGCTTCTGCTATGAGCCTGGAACAATCTAAGCTCAGGAGACTATGTGCTCAGGAATGTCCTGTCTGTAGGTAACAAATAGTAACCCCTGCACCCAAGACTGAGTGCTCACCATGAGGATGGAACTCAGAACTCCCAGCTGGACTGAAGGAAGCTGACATTGGTGAGCAGAAACTCCTAACTCCAGAGTTTCAGTTCCATGCTGCTCTCTCCATGGTTATTAGTCAGTTAGAACATATTTCTGGCACCAGCTGTGGACTTATTAAATGCATCTCACTGTGGTCGCTTGCACAATTTATGTTTTTAATTTTGTAAATAGCGCCTAGCTGGTATGGTCAAAAGAAGGGTGTGGGTTTGCACATAAGCAAATATAGCATTCTGGTGAGATCATGCCAGAGCTGCGAACCTCGGCTTTGTTCACCAAATGCTGGCGTTGACAGCTGCATCGCAATGGCCATTGAATTATAGCCACTCACATAAAGAGAGACGGGAAAGACTTCAGTACCAGGAAGCAGATGACAGTCACACACACGCACGCACGTGGGGCCACAGGCACATGGGACCCACACGTGGCAATGCGCTCTGCTGCCCGCCCAGAGCCTGGCTTAGCCAGCGCTTTTCCTGGGGACCCCCCTCGTTCCCTCCTTTTCCTGATATGGGCAAACTTTGGGCAAGTCCATGCCAGTGTGAGTGCTACCTTCCAAGCCGATGCAGAAAGAGAGAAATAAGCTGTAGATTTAGCTGCAGTCATCAGAGAAACCACAGAGCCACAGGTGTCCCTGACCCTCTTCCAATGTGCATGGTTAGGGCTCGGCACCCTACTCTGAGTGCAGGGCACAGGGTGGGAGCTGGGGTCGGGGAGACGGAACTTCCTGCCTGTGACTTCAAGGATTGATTGTCTCAAGACACCCGTCCTTCTTCGCCTGAAAGTCCGTGCAGTTTGCTGTGTAATTTGGTATTGCCCTCCCTGCGTGCCTGGGGTCTTCTCTGTACTCCTGCGCTTGGGCTTTAGAATGTGCCGCTGACTTGTTCTGTACAGTGAGATGTCCACACGTTAACACAAGCTAAGGCTTCCTGATGTCCTGCCTCATTTCTGCTTCCTCCTTTTCTTCTCCGCAGTAGCAGGACAGCGTTCGGTCCGGCACAACCAGGAAGCTGCAGAGGCCCAAGCCCTGGCCCTGTTAACCCAGCGGAGGGCTGGTTGACCCCAACCTGCAGCTGACAGCCAATGGTCCAGTGAGTCCAGCTGAGACCCGGAGCCACCTAGCTGCCCTATAATATTGAGGACAATCGTAAACATCATTTCGAGTCACTGAGTTTCAAGATAGTCTGAGGCAATCAGTACCTGAAAGAGAGACATTATTGGCAATAGATCTAGACCTAATTTCTAAATTCCTGATTTCAAAAGAGTGATTCTTTGCTAATACTCCAGGGTTACAGAAGGAGAAATTGAGGCACAATGTGGTCAAATCCTTTGCTATTATACAGGTACAGAAAATACTGTTACTAATTTTTTTAAATATAATTCTCAAGAACAGATTCTAAGAATGGCACTTACTCTGCAGCATCAGGTAAGATGCATGAAAGGTCTGCCCACAGGGGCTAGATTGATACAAGAAGGATTTTGGTACCTCCTCCTCCACCTTCACCCATGCAGCCAGGCCAGCTGCCTCTCCCCAGTTGCTCCCCCTCTTCCTCCAGCAGGCCCCGGTGTGCACTCAGCCCTGCACCTGAGCCCCAGTGTGAATGGAGCACCCACCAGGCACAAGGAAGACAGCGATCAGCCCAGTCCTCCAGCAGACTGCAGAGCAGCCCACACCTGCCACTCAACCTGCTCAGCTGTACTTTTTTTCCTCTACCCTGAGCAGCAGAAAAGAACACGCATAAGTTCTGGGCACAGTCCCAAATGCCGGAACTTGGTGCAGTCTTCTCCACACCAGCCTTTCCCTCTTTGCATCTGTCCACATCCACCCATATTCCAAACCAGTCCTCAACCCAGGGTGGGTACATTTGCAGAAAGTCAGTGCCTTATGCTCCCCCAGTGTCCCCAAAGGTGTCACTACAACACCTTGATACATGGTGCGTGTTTTCACGAGTTAGCACTCAACACTCCCAGCTGTGATCTTGGCACTTGTGTTACACTCGAGAGACCAGACTGGGAAATCATGGGACTTGGCATGGGCGAGGCTGGGATCTGGGCCCTGAACATTGGGCTCTTGAGTCAAGGTCCTTATCCCTGCACTCCAGCAATGGTCACCCAATGTGTTTGTTTGCAAATGACTTCACACAGACCTCCTCTAGGGGCCTGAAAAGCAGTGGACTTTACTGGCATGAAGAAATACTTTTCTTTCTATGGTTTAGTGGGAGTGGGGCTTCTGCAGCCAGGTCTGCTTTGCTGTTCCCTTGCATCCTGGGCCTTATGCTGTGGTTTAGAGCTAAATACTCCCCAAATTCTATGTGTGCAAGGTGACTGGTACCTGAGGTGCTGTACTCATCAGCGCCTTCATCCATAGATGGGTTTGGGAGATGAATGCTCTGTTAACAAGTGGAGCCTGGATAGAAGAGGGGGTCCCTGAGTCTGTGACCTGGAAAGATGTATTCTTGTCCCCTGGGCCCCTCTTCTCTCTCTGCTTCCTGGCTACCATGGCTGAGCCCCTCTCCCATCCTTGGAGTGACCCAACCATGGACTGAAAGGTGAGCTAAAATAATCCTCTCCTCTTTTAAGCTGCACTGTCAGGTGTTGTGTCTCAGCCACAGGACAGTGACTGAGACACGTGGCCTTCCTGATTGTATCTAATCTCAAACACCAAAACCATTAACAAGCAGGACACCATGAACAAACTTTCATCTCCCTCTCTTTCCCCATTGTCCCCCATAGATCAGCATATCACCCCCACCCCAGCAACCAGAAAGAACTTCCTTTTGTTGACCTGCCTTCCTCATTTCCTAGGTATTAAAGAACAGACTCCACTGAAGGTTCCCTTCCACAGGGACGGTCACCGTTCCAGCCTGGGGACTGGGTGTGTGCAGTGCTCCAGGTGACTTATGGGTCATTCGATGGAATACGTATTTAGAATGCTTTAATAATTACCCCCTGGGTGGCAGTGACTTTTCAAGAGCCATCTCACTCCTTTGCCCAGGAGACATTCTTGAGTATTTCTGACGAAACACATGCTTTCTTCTAACTCCATATGCCGGAAACGAGTCTCACCATATCAGGAAGTGATGCCTGTCAGATTTCAGGTTTTCACCACACAAATGTAAAGCATCAGCCCTGCCATGCCAGGTCCTGATGCCCTTTTCATCTTACACCCCAACTTCCCAGATACCTAAATACGGGGATCACTATGTATCGCATCCAAGTTCAGAGCAAAGTTCAAAGGCTGGTTAGGAAACAAAGGGTTCTGAACTCCAAACACAGCAGTAACTACTTTTGTACACAATATGGTCACTTTTTATATTTGCTTAAAAGAAAAACAACACAAAATAAAATATGAAAAACATATCCCTTCCTTCGTTTCCTTTTTTCTTTTTTTTTTTTCTTTCTTTCTTTCTTTCTTTCTTTCTCTTTCTTTCTTTCTTTCTTTCTTCTTTCTTTTGTTCTTCCCTTTTTCTTTTTGTCTTTGGGGTTCTTTTAGTGGGAAAGGGTTCTTGCATGCACTGGGGATTGAACCAGGATGTCTCAAATGCTAAGGAAGCACCCTACCACTGAGTGACCTCCTTATTCATTTTTATTTTGTTTTGAGACAAGGTCTTGCTAAGTTGCTCAGGCTCTTCATCCATGGGATCCTCCTGGTCTCATCTTTCCCAGTATCTGAAATTATAGGCAAGCACCACTATCCCCGGAAAAAAGTGTTCTCATTTGCATTTTACTCATGCAGAAAATGGGTCTCAGGGTGTCTACATGACTTTCTTAGTCACATGCTTTATTAGGATGGTGGTTAAGATTTAAACTCAGGTCAAGGACAATGTGGTTTCCAATCCAGTGAGTTGACCCCAGGAAGTGATTGGGAAAAAAAGATACCTTAAAGAGGGTTGGAGTCAATTATCTGTCAGGCTTCTAGAAAAATGGTCACTATTACACACAATATGAAACACACTCAATGTTGCACACATAGTTTTACACACACACACAACACACACTGTATTTATTTTAAGAAACAGACTGGTGAAATTGTAGTGACTTGTAACCCTGAAATCCACAAGGAAGACTGGCAGACATTATCCAAAAGCTTTAGCATTTGTTCTTATAGTTTTCAGTTACTAGGATGAAGGCCACCCGTGGTCAATGTCAGTTACACTCACAAATTATGCCCACAGTAAATTCTGGGTGCATATTTGATTAAATAGCTGGGCACTGCAACCTAAGCATCACAGGGCCCAAACCTTAGCCTAAATTCTTGACCCTCGTAAAACATCTTTGTCACTTGAGACAAGTGCTGAATAATCATGATTTTACCGCTGATGGACTGTAGAAGCGAAGCTCAACAGGATCACCCACTCTTCTAAATGGTTAAGCAAGGGGTTTTTTTGACCATCAACTTAGAACCCCACTAACTAAACTCACTGAACAGAAAAGAGAAGTAAAGGAACCCAGAATTATAGACATTCTTTGTCATGAGACAAATTCGGGTTTTACAGAGGGAAACAATGAAATGTTAGAGAAAAGGTGCCCTGTATTTTGAGTTAGGCATTGTGGTCAATGAATAAAACATGTAGTTTATCCACTTTTTAAAATTTTGGAGTTTTTCCTTATCATCCATTGCATGTTCAATATTGAGAAGATTTTTTAATTTTTAAAAAGCAAAACAGAAAAAAGGGTAGAAATAATACAGAATTTCAAAAAAATTATAGTAAGAAATCAACACTAGTTAATATATTACATATTGTTATCTTAGAAGTAGTTGTTCAAGTTACAAAATCAAAGATAAGTATTTCAAAAGAATTTATTTTGATCTGTTGAATATATATATATATATATATATATATTCCTCTATCTATCTATCTGTGTTTGATTGTGTTAACTATTTCCATATTCTATTTATATTCTGAAAAATATTGCCATCACTTACCATGATTAAATATTTTAATTGCTTTATATTTCTCAACTTCAGCTTTTAACTATATAAAAAATGCATATTATATATTCCAAGCATATAAAATATCCCACTTCTCCCTTTGAACTGTGCTACACTGTGAATTTTTTAACCTATACTAATATTTCTACATGAATACCTTCTTATACCTAACATAGATTTCCTATAATTTCCTTCTCAACTGCTTTATGTTTTTTGTTTTGTTTTCACATATTAAGTGCTAACCAGAAGTAAAATCTTCCTGCACTTGCTTTTTAATTTTAACTCTGTTCCTATCCCTCTTCTTTGTAGATGAGTTTAATTTATTATAACCCTTGATATATGTGACTTAGTTCACTGACATTTTCCTTGTCCCTGTACCATACTCTGCAGCTTCTTATTTGGTAACATTTCTTGTCTTTCATGATTTCCTTCACATATGAATTTTTACAGTCATCGCCAATGAATTATTTATTTTTATAATATTTTCTGTGTATCTGTTATGTCCTACTTTAATAAATCTTTTCCAGACAATTAGATGCAAATTCTGGAGTCTCCTGGTACCAGTAGGAGTGAGTTCTCAGATGAGAGTCAAGAACTGCTAATCTCTCTGAGACTTGGAGAGATCATTTGCATAAAGTGGTCCCAGTTCTTTGTCCTCTGTGTCCATGCCCTCTGCATTGTGATGTTCGAGCATCTTCCATGCAGAGCCAGGCTTTTACCATCCACGTCACTTGCTTTAACGTTGAAGAGGTCAAACCTCTGTGACAAACAAGGATCTGAAAATCTGTACCCTCCAGTGTCTTTCTCCTCAGTCTTTGTCACAGCGTAGCCTGACCAGCCTGATGGGAAGTGAGGCTCCTGGAGCAGAGCTGAACCAGCTGCTGCAGGCGAGGCTGTCTGTGCTCACCCTGGGGCAGCAACCTCAAGACACACGAGAACAGCCCTGGCCTAGACCACTAACACGAGGAGGATGGCATAACTGGCTCTAGAATAATGAAGGAAGCTGCGCAGCCAGAGCGAGGTAAATGCTCCTCGTAGCAAACTCCAAGGTCCTGGGGCAGTGACTCCCAGGCTATTTCTGTGGTGCAAGAAAACTGATTGAATGTGTTTATGAGTTTGTCGTGAGATTTTAAAAGGACTAATATCTCTAAAGATTCTAAAGAGAGTAGTTCCAAGGATTAACAATTGGCCTAGATAATTATGGTGTTGAAAAGTTAATTCTAAAGGAACAGTAAGATCTCTTTAAATAAAAGGGGTGGGACTGTTTTCCAGGGCTCCATCTGGTTAATTTTCATAACCCAATATTTCCCATATGGGTTATAGGAGGCAGAGACATTTTTGTCTTATCTCAGAATAGCATGTGTTCTTCAGATTTCTATAGATAAGTTGTCTAAGTTTAACTATAGAAATTATTTTGAAGAGTCACAACTTTGGGAGTCAGTTTGGGATTCCTGCCCCCTATCAATGCCCTGCCTCAGTCCCTGAGCCTGAGGGAACCTCAGATCGTGAATGGTGTGTGTATCAATTCATTCACTGAATGAACACACACACTGGCCTGACTCCAGGGAAGCCCAGTTTCACCCGGATGTCACCCATCCCCTCCCCAGAGGCCTGCTGCCCCTTTTGGGCCCAGAGTCACATGATTCAGGGGCCACTACATCTGGGTTTCAATATCTTTTGGAAGGCCACCTGGAGTCATAATCTGCCTCCTTGCATTTGCAAGTGTTTACTGCTCCGCCCAAAAGGCCTTCTCTACCACTGCTCTTCTGGCTGAAGCACTTCAGAGCCCCCTGCTAAGCATCTTCTGGGTGACCTCTTTCCTTCCTAAAAAAAAAACTAATCATTCCCTCCTCTGGGTTTTATCTCTGCCTCCTCTATATTTCTATTACTGAACTATCATGCCAGTGAAACTTACTAACTTATGTGGGATTAATCCTACTATTCTACCAGATTCTTAGAAAAAGAAACTATAGGATGTTTGCCTTTGAATACATGGCAACAAAGCAGGTGCTCGATAAATCTTGGTGAGCTGAACACCTGCCTTTGTGTGTGTGAGGAGCTGTAAAATGTGGCAACTCTACGACCTTCCTTCCCTGAAAACCTTCACACTTGTTTTCTGTTGTCTTAAAATCTTATGAAAAAGTCCAATGGGAAGAGTTGATACTAAGTCCCATCCTTGGGTGCCAACATGACTTGGATTAACCACAGCCTCACAAAAGCTCCACCAGCAACATCATTGCAAGAGCACAGAGTGAGTGTACATTATATTCCCCATAATTTCCAAGAGGAAAGACATCAGTTTTGGAATTATGATACGATGTATTTGAGGACATATATTGTGTATGTATATACATATATATATATATAGACAATATATGTATATATATATACATAAGTATATATGTGTATATATGTATATATATAAATATACATATAGTACATTATAAATTACTGTTACATAATACTAAATAATTTCTAAAACTGTTAGAGAGAGAAAGTCAATAATAATAGAATAGAACAACAATGCTTTTCTGGAAGAAATTCCAGTCTCCTCACCCTGACCCAGTGTTAGAAATAACCACCGTGTTTCAGAACCATGGACAGCAGCAGCCCGTTCCTGTGTCCCACCAGTCCGGCCCTGCTACAATTACAGCATCTACAGCTGTAGATTCAACAGACTATGTAGAGGAGCACGGGAAGGTGAGTGGGGAGGACAGTGAGGAGAGAGATCTTTTGTGCAATCCAGGGCTATTTGACTTCTCCTGTCAAAGGCAGGTGCATGTCAACTAGGAACCTGAGCCCACAGCTGACCTCAAGTACAGTTTAGTTGCATCCAAAAGGCAAGGAAAATTTTCAGGAACTGCCTTTTGTTATAGAGCTTGGTCCATTACAAACCTACACTCAGCTTTTGAAATAATAAGCAATTAATACTGGAAAATGTCAACAGAAACATGAAACCCTGAACAATCTCTGTGTGGAAAGAGCTGACAAGTGAATCCCTACGTCATAAGGTGGTCAAAGGCAAGTTTAGAGAAGGGAGAGAGACTCGAAGGCTGAAATGCGGAGGGAGGATGCAGAAATGGGAGGTCGATCTCTAGAGGAACTGCAGTCTCCTTCCCTGTCACAGAACACATTCCACAACATGAGGGTCAGGGTGAGAGACGGCAGGGCAGGCGTTCACTACTAAGCAAGTTACATCTTCTTCTGATACCTCTTTTCCTTAATCTAATTTGGGCTAAATTCTTAAATTTCTTAATTCCCTGGTTAACTCCTGCTCCAGGAAAATGGGCTTGATTTATTTCATCAACTTAATCACCTCTCCTGGTTATTAATTATCTTATTTAGGCAATATGAGTGTATGTAACAGCTTCTATGTGCTACAGTCTCTTCTAGTGTCTCAGAAACTTCCTGAGCCACCAACTTCATCATTCACTATTTATTCATTCATCTGTTAACGCCATAATTATATAGTGAGATGTGCCACAATCACTATTCCAGTCCTAAGTGTCACAAAGATGGAACAGTCATAGGTTTTTGCCCACCAGGAGCTAATAATCAAGGCAGGTGGGTGAGATAAGTGTGGAAAATCAGCCTTAACACAGTAGGAGAAGTCACACAAAAGAACAGGGTGGTACAAGAATTCAGGGAAAACCAATGGCCACAGATTGAGGATTTCGAAAAAATATCCTTCAGCCAAAAACACGCTTTGGGTATTTCCTACATGCTGAACATTGGCTGCCATGGTTTCATTCTTAAGTCCTCAGAACACCCCCATCAGCTTGAAGAGAGAAGAAGAAATCAAGGCTCTACGGGGTTTTACCCCCACCCCCAAGTCACAGGGCCACACTTGGCAAAGCAGGAATGCAACCCGCTGACTTAAACATCAGCCTTTTTTCAGCTCAGCCTGGCCCCCTTCCAAAAGGCACTGGAGGAAGTGGCATTTGAGTTGAACCTTGAAGAACAAGTGGGACTTTGTCATACTGCCACCTGTGAAATGGCAGAGGTGACGAGGAAACCAAGCCAGGTGAGGGGCAGTGGGACTCTTCCCCGGGTGACACGCTGCCCCCAAGGGGAGGCTCAGTGTTTCTGTGATGGGGACCCAAGTGCCCAGGTGGTTTCTGTGGCAGCGTGAACCCCCCTCCCAGGTGCCCTGGCTCCTCTCTGCCTGTCTCCTTCCTCTTCATAATTGGACCGGCTGCTGCTTGTTGCTTACCTGATTAGTAGGTTCACTAACCCAATAGAATTGGGACCTAAGAGGATTAGAATGTGAGAAAAAGAAAAAGATAATACAAATTGAAAACAGCAGCTTCTCCAGCCGAGCTTTGGATTAAAAGTTGGGAAAGTGAATCCGAAAATTAAAAAAAAAAACACAAAAGCGGAGGTGACAATGGTGCCTGCACAGGGCCCTTTGGTAGCCAAACGTCCTTGCAGGCTATTGTCTCTCTGTCTTGTTCCTGTTCTCCGGGGAGAGCACGAATGCCTTTGCCTGACTTCAGGGGCCTCCGAGGACCTGGAGGCAGCCACACTTTCTGATCTCACTCCTCGCGGCCTTGCTTTCTGCTCGCTTTTCCCACCAGAGAGCTCCTGTGTGTCACCTTTTCATAGACTTTGCGCCTCCTGCCTTTTCCCCCAGAGTTCATGTCTCTGCCTCCGTGCCCCCCCCCACATACACACACACACTCTTTTGCAGGGCCACCTTCTTTCACAGGCTTCCATAGGCTCGGTTGGAGTCCCTTTCCTCTCCCGGAAGCTGTCGAACTTTGTCTATCTTTGTCAATTATTCGGCACTTTTCTGCCTCCAGATAACATGATTTGTGTCTCTTCTCCCGGGTGGGCTTGGAACGCAGAGGCTTGGCACAACAGCCCCTGTAGGAAAGCAGCGTTTCTGCCGTCTCTCGATCATGTGTGCACGGACAAGGGGGTGAATGGGCCAATGCACCCGCACCACAGTGAGCCTGCCAGGCCTTGCTCCTGAGACAAGCTGCTCTGGGGCCACCCAGCCCCCAAGAATGAAGCCTACATCAGTGACCCCGAGGGAGCAGCTCCACTATCTCTCACCCCATCCTCCCGTGGCTGTGCTAGACAGCACATGCGCGCTGCACACTAAGATCTTCCTGTCTGCCATCCCAACCCTAACTCTTCCCTCTTCCTCATTCCATAAAAGATAGGGTCAATATTCCCAGCCCAGCTTTGTGATCCTATCCCCTGGAAGCCTTTCCTGTTGTTCCATAGAAAGCTGTCCTTTCTTCTGTGCGCTTGTCATATCAGAGCTCCTGCTGCCTCTCTCTCTCTCTCTCTCTCTCTCTCTCTCTCTCTCTCTCTCTCTCTCTCTGTCTCTCTTCTCTCTCTCTCCCTCTCTGAATTTTTCGTCTGCCCATCTGTCAGCCACACTGACAATGGCTCCCTGATGCCAGAGACTCCATGCTAACCCATTGTGGTGTCTGTTGACTTGATGAAGCTCTTGCTGTATGGAAGGCCCTGTGTCTGCACATGTGAGCACATTGAACCCTCTCAGCTAGAACACAAGCGTGGCCTCTTGCCGAGCAGGGGACCAGAATCTGGATTCACACCGGCATCAAGCTCTTTTCTCACCCAGGTCTGTCTGGACACAGCCGGTGCCTGTAAGCACACATTATGCTCCTGGCTTTGTGGCCCAGAGCTGCAGGAACCCTCGCTGCGGGAACCCTCGCTGCGACCATGCATTTGCGGAGATGGACAAAGGGGCACGATAAGCTAATTAAGGTCCTTTTAACATTTACTGCACACTGTTGACCTCGCGTCGCCACATGCACCTTCCACATCTCAGCAAGGAAAGTGCTGTTATCTCTCACTTTAGTGATGGGCAAACCAGGACTCCAAGGAGGCTAATTAATTGGACCAAGATCACATGACGGTAAGTGACAAAGGCCAGATCCAGAGCTTGGCTTTCCAGGCTTATGTCCCAAGCTTTGCATCTTTCATCAACCCGACAAGGTTGCAGTTTGTTTGTGCCTCATTCACAAAGAATTCTAACTAAATAGTCAAGAATGATCACCAGGCAACCACAGCTTGACCTCTAAAGAGGCCCAGAAGCTCCACTCAGGGCCTTCCAGTCATGCCTGTCCCTGCCTGAACTCCCCTCTCCTCTCCCAGGCTAAGAGAGCTGTCAACCAATGGGAGAAGTTTCATTCAGGTGCGTCTACCCTGGAGGGGCAGCAGGACTGCCTTCTGTCTGCCACTGCTGACAAAATCCAAGGTGAGCATGCAGGCAGGGACACTGCACAGACCTGCAGAGCTGCCCAGAGGCTACACAGAAAATCAGTAGTGCTTACCGGCCCAGAGCTACTACTGAGACAAGATCTAGTGGTCCTCTGCCTGCCTCCCATAAGGTCCCCAATCTCTCTGGTCTTGTGAGTGTAGCAAGGCTCATCATTACTCTTTTAGGAGGAGCTATCTGACTCTCAGACCATACACACAGGAACGTTTCCTAAATGGTCTGAACACTGAGCTCCTCATTTCTTCTAGGCCCAGTCCTCATACATCCAAACATCCATCTTCCCAGAGCCACTGCCTTTTCATCAGTAGTCAATATGGTAAAGTTGCTCCCACCAAAAAGACCAAGGAGCTAAAAATCCTGCTGTTCAGACAGAAAGTCAGCATGCAGGACAAGGAGAGAGGATGGTGAGATTTGGAGAGGAGCTCAGGGACCATCAGGGCCCAGGGCAGCGAGAGCACCACCCATCAAGGAAGGAGCTGGAGGTAGCTGGGAAGGCTCTGGGGGATTGCAGGCAGCAGCTGACGTGACTCAGCTGGACAGTGGAGGATACCTCAAGTGTTGAGATGGGACTGCCAAGAGGGAAGGCTGTCAGGGAGGCCACAGCAGCATCCAGGTGAGGCAAGACAGGGATCGAAGAGAAGGGACAAGAGGGGAAAATGGGGAGACCCCAGGGCCACGTTGGAAGCAGGGCCAATTGTACTTCCTCTGGGCATGCACAGATGAATGTCTAATTAATTCTCTCTAGAAAACCAGAGATTAGAGCATTGCTTTCTGCAATAGTGAAAAGTGAGTCTGAGGTCCCTTGCCCCAGTGAACTCATTTGAGGGCACAAATAACTTCATTATATATTGTTAGATGGCAGCATCATGCTGAGGAAGGGGCTTTGGAAATCACCTGTCTGAGGTTCTCATTTACTCCTTAAACGTGAAAGTCAGGTCCTTGGGGAAGCTTTCCTTGGGGAAAAATGTAAATCAACCCACATCAGGTGCTCTAATTGCTGGTGCAAAACTTGGTCTTTGATGCCATCAGAGGGAGAGGGAATGTGAAGTTCTCTGAGTATTCTGAGATCCTGAGTGGATCAGTCATGTGTTCAAGTCATTCGCTGACACTTCTGAGCATCTTAACACATACCTTCCCCAGACCTTCTGCTGGGAAACACGGAGACAGAGATGACCAGGTCCTTGTTCTCGCCAAGCTTTCTGAGGAGCAGCTGCTCTGTCAATGGGTCTTGCAAGGGCATAATGAGGACCTTCAGCATAATGGAGGGGGCAGGACCACACACACTCATATGCACGCATGCACGCATGCACGCACCCACCCACGCACAGAGGCTCAGAATCTTACCCCTCCTCTACAGCCTGCAGGCCCCACAGCTGGGCCCCATGCCAGGTGCTGCTCCGATGATCAAAGGAAAAGCTCTGTGAAGTGACCAGCGTTCAGGCTCTGCTGGCGGCAGCGGCACAGTGGGATCTTGAAAGCTTCTCTCCTGACCTCAATGCTGCAGGCCAGAGCAACTCTGTGGGACAGAAGTCCTGAGTTCAGAAATGGAAAGCTCACAGGGCCCCGGACTTGGCCGCGAGATCATGAGGACATCTGAATGTAGAAAGGTCTGGGCTGAGCTAGGGAGGGAAGGATGGAAACAGGGAGGGAAAAGAAGGGGCAGGACACGGGAACACAAGAGGCTGCATCGGGCAGGGCAGAGAATGCACTCTCAGTGCAGAAGGACAAGGGGTAACCTGAGAGCCCCGGCCTCCATCTGCTCAGACTCACCGGAGGACAAAAGCTCAGGGGGGATTAGGTGACCTGAGGGCCACAGCGGGGCCTCCTCTCCCCCACAAGTGCACACGGGACAAAAGCACCATCTATTCACCTCACGCGTGATAATTATATTTAATAGTGACCCCGACTCCTGCCCACGGGAAATGGTGAAAGTGGCTGTGTCTGAGGTCTGGGCCTCTCCTCACCCGTGAGCAGCTCCTGCCTCCAGCCCAGCTTGTGGTCCAAGGAGGGCACCATGTTCCAGCTCTGCATGTGGCTCTGCACCGAGAGCAGGTTCGGAGTCACACCTAGTACGGAAGGAAAATTCAGGCAGAGCAGAGAGCCGGGTGGGGACCTGAACCCCGGCTTAGTCTTTCACCATCAGAGCAAACTGGGGCCAGGTTGAACATCCCCATCCATGTCCTCCGCGATGTCTCTAGTGTAGCATCCATCGCACTGGGGCCCAGGGCTCTTGACGCGATGCTGCTTCCTAAAGGACAATCTTTTTGGCACCCAGAGTTTCCTACACAGCCCCAGATCCCCCACTTAAATCCCTTATGCTTAGGATTCGGAAGTTCTTGAGTTATAGAAAACTGACTGTTTTCGTTACTTTGCTGTTACTGAGACACAAAACTCGATACACACAGCTTCAGCCTGGAGATGTGGATGTCAGCTCAGTTGCCATCGCTGGTCAGCTGGCTGCAAAGCAGAACCGTGATGGCAGAAGAGCACTGTGGAAGGAATGCTCATGCTGTGGCAGCCAGGAAGCCAAGAGAGGAGTGGGAGTCTCCGGGTCACGCCCCTGGTCCCGACTTTTCTGACCAATCCCCACGTCCTAACACAGCACAGTCAGCTGCTGAATCACAGGTGGGTGAATCTGCCGATGGGTACTGTGTTCCCATGACCAGATCGCCTTCTAGAGACACGTGAGGATTTGGGACAATTTCGCAAATTTACATGATAGCAGTGATACTGTATGGACTTTCTACATCCTGAAACATTGGAATCCTAGAGAGCGCTTTTCCCATCCCTGCTCCTGTCCCCACCTGCTCCGTCTCTTCATCACCAACTGGGATGGTGTTGTGTGTTGCACCGTGTGTTCTCTGGGAATTTGCCCTCTCTTTGATGGATGTTCCATAAATGTGTGTGGGATGAATCATCTACCATCGCATCCTAAGACATCACGGGGACCAAGGACCACTTAGCCACAACTCCCTCTGTTCACCATGTTAGTGATAATGACAGCCCTGGGTCCTGTTCAGGGTCCACTTACTGTGAGCCAGGTGCTGTGCTAAGTACTTTCTGAGGATGAAATTAATTTTATTTCCAACCAAAACAAACAAACAAAACAACTTTTAAATTGCTTCTGACATTAACCCTGACTTTACAAACAGGGAAATCAAGGACACAGTAGAAAACTCATTTTCTCAAGACCTTAGGAGTACTTAGCAATGGACTAAGCACTTTCTGAGCCCAAAACGCCCACATAAAAAGAGGGGGAGCCTCTGCCAATTCCAATCAAGTGACCTGGCCACAGTTGAAGAAGCAAAGCAGGCATCAGGGCAGCAGGACAGAAATGCAGGACAGAAATGCAGACCATAAAATGAGGAAGAACAGTCAGGGACAGACAGGTCTGGCCCTCTCTGTCATTGTTTTAAATTGTATAATTTTAACACAAGATTTCAAAACAAGATGATAGGAAGTTAATGATGGCTACCCTAGGGCCTCTTGTTATCTTCAAAATAGCTACCCATACCGTGAGATCTCATAAAATCAAATAAACCAACGGAATAAAACCAGTCAAATCAAAACAGTGAAAGTGATACAGGGCTTCAAAACAGCCTGTTTTGATTGGTTTTCCTATGTTCTCTTTGGTTTGATTGTCTTGGGGCTGAAGGCATGGACAGCTATTGTGAAGATAAGGAACAGCTTTATGGGAACCATTGTTGGTTTCTGCTTATGCTGTTGACAAGTCTTTCACTGTTTTGTTTCGATCGGCTTTGTTCTGTTTCATTTTGTTTGGTTTTATCCTCTTGAAAATAAAATTGAAATTATATGATTTTATTTGATCTTTAATAACTTTTGCAGTGTGTCTCGGTCCACGTTTGCGTGCGGAGCTGCTGCAGTTCGGCCTGCACCTGGCCTTTCCCACTCGCTTTCCCTTCCCCTCCCTCCATGGCTTGGTCCCTTCCCATGTGCAAAACAAAACAAACAAACAAAAAAATCTGTCTCCTTGCTTTCTGTTATCTGACTTTTATTTTGCTCTGTAAATTATTTATGCTTCACAGTTCTCATATGGGAGAAACC
>PVLA01011096.1:0-56436 GCA_004027455.1 Hydrochoerus hydrochaeris
AAGTAGATTTTCAAATAGACTGTAAATAGCTACACATGCATGAGTCTCTACATGTATTTCTATCCTTTCTGTATTAGAGGGAAAAACAAAACCTAGCAAGACAAAACAAAACAAATTCCTATAAAAACATGAAACCAAAAAGTTGTATAAAACCATAGTACAAGGTGATCTACAATGATTACTGTGTTTTTTCTTATTATCTTCAATAGAATTGTCTATATCATCAGGCATAATTGAATATAGCAGTATAATTGAATATAGCAGTACATAACAATATTAGTAAAAATAAAACATTGTAGACAGCATAAAACTTCAAAGGCATGTAATAATCAAACCAGAGTGGATATTCTAGTGAATCTTGTCATCTTCAGTGCAGTTGCCTATACTCTCAGACTTGATACTATCAAACATAACAGCTTTGAATGAAATCTATCAATACAAAACAGCGATCTAACAAACCAGATTCAATTACTATCAGTCATGGTAAAGCAGTGTAGGTTATACAGAGCTTTAGGTTAAGTTAATAGGAAATTAAGGATGATTACTGTACTATATCCTGTTATTTTTGGGATAACTGTCTTTGCCCTCAAATCTAGTACAGGTAGAATGACTGGAACAGAATATAATACATCTAAGCAGACTGGTGTGAGTAATGTGGGTTTTAAAATCCTGGTACATATTAACAATATAGTGTATCAAGACCATCTATGTTAGAGATTCTAGCCATCCTTCTCTGCCTCATTTCTACTATGCTATTTTTCTGCCTTTGTTTGTCTACTTTTCTCCTTCATTCTACTGCCTGCCCCACTGACTGAGGCCTTTCTGTCACTGTTCCTAAAATCCTGGTATTTTTTTCTCTCTCTCTAGAATATCCTTCAGTATTCTCTGTAGGATTGGATTGTTGGTCACAAATTCCCCCAGTTCCTCTTTGTCATGGAAGCATCTTGTTTCTCCAGTAATTTCTAGTGACAGCTTTGCAGGGTGCATCAATCTGGGCTGGAGGTTATTTGCTTTCAGGGCTTGGAGTGTTGATCTGATGGTCTGTGTACAGAAGTCTGCTGTGAACTTGATGGGCTTTCCTTTATAGGTAATCTGTTTCTTTTCTCTGATGGCTTTTAATATTCTGTTTTTATATTGAATTTCTGGTATCTTGATTATTATATGTCTGGCTATAGATCTGTTTTGGTTGTAGGTGGTTGGAGTTCTATATGCCTCACATAACCGAATGTCATTTTCTTTTCCCATGCTTGGGAAGTTTTCCTTAATTATTTCCATGAATAGCCTTTGTAATTAACCTGTTTTTATTCCTGCTTCTTTGTTCACATTTCTTATTCTTAAATTATGGATTCTCTTGTTTTGTAGCCTTTGCATTGTTATTGCCTGTTTCCTTGTTATTTTTAAGAGACCCTTCCTTTCATGATCACACATTGCAAACTTGTCTTCAAATTTTGATAGTCTATCCTTAGTTTCTTTTAAGGCATTTTTCCAGCTTTCAATGGAGCTTTTAATTTCCTGGTAGTCTCTTTGAATCTGCTTCATGTATTCTATATTTTCTTTATATTCTTTATCGAATGTTTCTCTCCTTTTTTTGTATTCCTCCCTTCTTCCATCTATGTCTTCCTGAGAGATGCTTAGCATTTCTTTTATTCCTCTACTCATATCTTGCTTTACCTGATTTAATATTCAGTTTTGAGCTCATCTACAAGGTCCCAAAGATATCTCTTAATGTTCATTGAAGCTATGTCTGATGTTGCGTGTTTGCCACCTTCAGTCTGCCTTGTTTTTCCTTCTCCTGGATCAGGGCTCTCAGGGTTCTGGGCTGGGAGCCTCCTTTTGCCTCTCTCTCCTGTCATGGTCCTGGCTTCCTCCACACAGGTTACAGTGCAGGTCCCAGCCCCCTTCCCTGTTGGCCATGGTTCCTCCAAAGCATGCTGGTGAGGGACCTCTGCCCTCTCCTGCTTGCTCTTGTCATTGAGGTTTAAGCAGGGGTTGCACATGCCAGCCCCTCCCCACCCAGCCAGTCAAACTTCAGGTGCCTTCACCCAGTTAGTGCGTGCTAGGCACAGGGAATTGATTTGGGTCGGCTCATTGGGTTCCTGCCAGGCACGCAACCCAGTCCAAGTAAATCCCACAAATCTGCTCTAGGGTGGGAGAAACCAACTGTAGTCACTGTCACTTCCAGTTCAGGCTCCTCCTGCCCAATTCCAACATGTCACCTATTTGGTTGCACCCTTCCCATGGGGGGGTCTTATTCCCAGCAATGACCGTGGATTAATGAAGGTCTCTTTGCTGGCTCAGCTCTCTGTTGGGCTCACCAACCCCCAACTTCAGGTGTGGCTGTGGCTCCTGTGAGTGGCAATGAGAATGAGTTTGGGCGGCTCTGCCAGCCAGCGTGAATTTGCAAATTCAGGCTGGTGCAAACTTGGCGGGTCACAGTGAAAACTCCTTGTCTGGTAATTTTAGCTGTTACAAGTGTAGCTCCGAGACTGAGTGTTTGACAAGCTTTTTTATGTTTCAATTTCTTCCTGTGTCAAGAGGATCCATTTCCCTCTGTCTGGGTCTCTACAAGATGTTTTATTCTGGCATATCAGTTGTTTCTCCTGGGAGGCTTTGTATTTTGTAGCTTACTGATTGGCCATCTTTAGCTCCTCCATCTTGTTTTTTGATTCATTCTTCCAATCTGTTTTTTTTAATTGGTGAATTGATGGTTATAATTGTTATGTATTGACTTATGCTTGTTGTATTATTTTTTTGGTATTGATCCCCTTTTTTTCACTTCAATTTAATTGCTGTCCTTGCCTGATAGATTCATTATACTGGGATACATAGAATTGTTGTCTTGTCTTTTTCTAGAATTGTCTTTTTCAGAATTTGGAGTGCTGTTTTGGTAACCATAAATTTATTTATGTACTCTTTATTATAGAAATATCTTATTTATCCATCAATTTTGAAAGATAGTTTCATGGGGTACATCAATCTGGGTTGGAGGTTGTTTTCCTTTATGATTTTAAATACTTCAATCTGGAGAACCATCAACATTTCCTGAGATCTGTGCCATGTGGGAACTTGGGACACTGGGAAAACAAGCAACCAGCTCACTGCTCTGGTAAGCAGCTGCAAGCCTAGTAAGCCACAGGCTAAGAATCAAACATCCATCCCCACCCCCACCCCGTTAGCAAGTGGGAGCCAGAGAACTGAGCATCTCTTGCAAGTCTGACTATATGCAATATAGCAAATAAGGGGGATTTCCTTCTACCATCTCTTTGAAGGCAAATATTTTTATCACTGTTTTGCTCTGTTCTGATTAATGGTATTGCTCTATTCAATATTCTGTTTTTATAAGTTTGGTATTCCCTTTGATTTTGCTATACCTGATTGAAAGAACAACTATTGTGAAGAAAACGAGATATACTATTGTACCTATCACTATTATCCTGGTAACCAGCTCTGAAGTTCTGTACCAATTTCACTACACTGTTTCAATTGGCTTTGTTCTATCTTGTTCTACTGTATTTTACTATTTTTACTACCTTCAAAATAAATAAATAAATAAATAAAAAATAAAAATATAAAAAAGTAAATAACAACAAAACAGATCAGTAAGGTACTGAGCAAGATGAAACATGATATAACTAAACATATAATGGACTTTAAAAAGCAAAAGGAGGAAAAGAAAGTGCTCTAAAGGATATAACTGCATGTATATTTAAGTGTGTAGGATTGATAACCATGTTGCTAAGTTTTTGTTGGATCGTTGAACAAAACTGTTTGCAGCCTCACTGTTTGAATGTCCACTTTGTATGCTTTAATTTTGTAACTTGAACAACTATATCTAAGAAGACAATATGTAATTTATCAATTAGTGATTTCTTACTGTTTATTTTTTTTGAAATTCTGTATTGTTTTTACCCTTTTTTCTGTTTTGCCTTTTTTCTCTTTAAATAAAATTTTAAAAAAAGAAATACTTCAATCTTTCTTTGACTTAAGGGTTTGAACTGAGAATCTGTGATTCTAATAGACTTTCCTTTATAGTTGATTTGTTTGTTTTAGCTACCAGCTTTTAATATTCTATTCTTGTGTTGAATTTCTGGAATCTTAATGTTTATGACTTGGCATAGTATTTTTCTGGTCATGACTAATTGGTGCTTTGTATGCCTCAATCTGCATGTGAAATTCTTTTTCTTCATTTGGGTAGTTCTCTGCCATTACTTTTGTGAACAGTTAGTTTTTTTTTATGAACAGCTTTTTGTGCTTTTTAACAATTTTTTCATTGACTCTGATCAGGATTATGTTAATCTTCTTTGCATCATCTAGCAGCTCTTGGATTAGCATTTTTTGTAGTCCCTTGCTATTTTTAAGAAGTCTTTCATTTGATGACCACTAACCACAAATCAGTCTTCTAGATCTGATATAATGTCCTCACATCGGTTGATATTTTCAATAGAATTTTTAATCTCCTGGATATCTGTTTGAATATGTTTTATACAGTCCATTTCTTCACTATGTTGGACATTCATGGTTTCCATCACCTTCCTAAGCTGCTCTGTTTTTTAAATTGTGTCTATTCTGGATTCAATAAAACCATGTCCTTCATTATGGTCATCATTTTTTAGTTACCTGTGAAATTATTTCTGATTTGATTTTTCCTAGAGTCTCAATTATCTGTTTTGTTACTTCTGCTGCTTCTTTTTCAGAAAGTTCAGCTGGGTGGCTTTTGATTTCTTCACCTCATTATCCCATAGATTTGCCTTGGGCAAGTCGGAAGTCTAGGACTGCAGCTTGTTTCCATGTCTTCTCATTTTCTATTTCTGTTTTTATTTTTATTTATCTATTTTTGTCTTTTTGAGACAGGGTCTTGGTTTGTGGTTCAGGCTGGCCTTGGCCTCACTTTGTAACCCAGGGTGGTTTTGAACTTGCAATGATACTCCTGCTTCGGCTTCCTGAATGCTCATTTTCTATTTTTAAAAAATTGTCTTCTGTGTTGATGTTTGCATATTACTTAGAACAGGTAGCTTTGTTATTAGTATCTTAGGAAATTACTACTTTTCTGAGATTCCTTCCAGGTCTAGGTGGATTTTGGCTTTTGAGTCTGTCTCAAGATTCTGCCTCTACATATTACTAGGGCTGAGATGTTGCTGCCTATTTGGCTTAGTACCCAGTTCATTGGTGTTGGACTATCTATTGTTTATGATCCTCAGACAATCTCAGTATTTGTATACAAGGAGTAACAACTGTTCACAATGATGTTACTTTGGCTAAAATAGAACAATTAGTAAAAAAACAGCTTCAAGTACAGTTTAGAAAATGGCAAACTGTGGAATCTTTTCATTTACCACTTTAAACCATGGGTATAAGATTTATAGTTACATAACAAAATTGAAAACAAATCAGAACACTATCTGTAGTAAATATCCCCTCAATAGAGTGTTTTATTCTCAGTCAAGAATATTTTAAAGGGGAAGGAGGAAAAAAAAAGAAAAAAGGAAGTGAAAGAGTTAAGAAGCAGGGCTAAAGGACAATGAAAGTTTTAGAAATCTGGTGAGGAAGACAGGAGGGAAAGAAAGAAGTAAAAGATAAACCAAACCCAAAAAATGTTGACACTCATGAAGAAAACAAAAACAATCAAGAAAAAAAGAAAAGCAAAGAAAAAAGATTTCTGTGGTATTTCAAGTACACAGTTATCTTCTGGGGACTGCAGTTTTATGGTAGTGTCTAATCGGGGTGTGTCTCTGCTGACTCTGGTAGACAAAGGAGGTGGACACGGCCCAGATCTGTGCTGGGTGATCCCACAAGCCTGCAGTAGGAGCAGGGCTGCTGATTCTGGAGCTGTCAGCTCCATAGAAATTCAGGTGGATCCTGGCTTCTGGTGGAGCGATTGGGGCCTGGGTTGTTTAACCTATAATATTCTGGGTTTTTTGCCAGCCAACCTCAGCTCCCTTACCCTGGATGTATCCTGCAGTTGTGCCTCATCCATTAGTGGGAGCCCCGAAAGGGAACCAACCCATGGATGCCCTTTGTCATTTGGCCCCTTCCTAAATAGCATCTGGCCAAGCACTGTCTCCAAGGGACACCTGGGCTAGAGTCACTCACCCACCAGCTACCAGTAGTTGATATCATCCACTATCAGTAGTTGATATCATCCACTGCTCCATTCCACTGGTGTTTCCCCACAGAGACCTTTGGAGTCACTTGCCTTCATTGTGTCCCTGTAGATTTGAGCCTCCTCCTCCTGCACTATGATCCGCACACCAAGGAAAAAGTGCAACTTGCCCTCTCCTTTGTCTGCACTGAGGTCTGTCTCTTCAAGGCCTTCTGTGGGGGCTCCAGTTCTTCCTTCAGACCCTTCCTGAGTCCTCGGAAACTACCTCTGTTCTTTCCCATGTTGTTATATTCCAGTGTGAAGGAATTTTTAAAAGGGATGAAGGGTAACATGTCACATTTGCAAGGAAGCTTAAATTGATAATATTTTGGGGATACCAAGAAGCTTTAGGCTTCTTGGTTGAGCGGGTAGAGTTTCAGGCAGGAGGACAGTTAAAAGAAGCATTGCAGGCATTAAGGTAAGCCCAGATGAAAGCCCAGATGAGGGCAATGGCACTGGAAATTTTAGAGAGGAGGTGATAGGCTTGAACCACATTTCAGATTTAGAACTGGGCTTCCTCACTGATCCTAGAAATAGGTGTAAAAGAATGCTGCCTGAGGGAACTCCGAGGTTTCCAGCTTGGGTGACTGGGAGACTGCAACACTGTTACTACAGAATGAAAGAATTTTGCCCTAGAATAAATTACTGTACAGTTACGGTGGTGGTCTAACCTGGTGGAAGGCCAAAAAGGTGGGATCGCCTACCACTTCCTGCTTCTTCTTCTTCAGTCCTAATTGCAACTCCCCTTCCTGTCTGCATGCACAGAGAATTCCTATCAGTTCCTTACACTTCATGAATATCCGCCCCATGCACCACTTCAATCAGAGGTCATATAACCCTCTGCCTCTCTGTATCTGGTTGAAGGAGACAGCCCAGCTGCCATGGGTTGTGCGCTCCTTTCCACATCCTCAACTCAATCAAACTGTTCATTTTGTACTTTTGCTTCTCTATTGCCCAGAATACTCTTAACACACACACACACACACAAAAAAAAAAAAAAATGGGAGGAAAGATGGAGACGTTCTGAGGAGCAGAATGAGGTTTATATGTTTCACCTGTTGTAATAGCTGAACATGCAAATAGAAACTCCAGCCAGGTCTGGGGGTGTTTGAGTTAAAAAGCAGTTTACGGAAAGCCCAGGTGTGGGTGAGAATGACTGTGGCGTGTGTAGAGAGGCACAGAGGGCTGAGACAGCCCCCTGCAGGATGGCAGTCGGCTACCACACAGAAGCAGGTTGTGGGTACCTGAAGGCTGTGGAGGAGGGGCTCACAGAGCAAGAGAGCCCCGAAACAGTGTGGGTATAGGATAAAGGAACCCTGAATGCATGAAACAGGCAAGCCCGTTCCTCATATCATCTATTGGATAAGCTGCACTAATGCTTTTAAACTATTAGGGTGCTTCAAGGCACTAAGAAGCACTTTGCAAATAATGAGTCCTACAGCATCTGAAGATATAATGTCGCTTTCCACAGGGCCTTGAATTGCAGGGTACAGTTTATGTACTAAGAGAATGGCCTATATCTGATAACTTTTATCTTAATAGAGGGAGATTACCTTTAGCACCACATAGACAAGGAGTCTGAGCTGTGTGCAGGCGCGGATGGAAGGCGCCCCCGCAATTACTGGGGCTGCAAGAGCTGCGCTGTGAGGAGCAGTGGGGAGCTGCTCCTTAGGGGTGCTACCTGCTTTCTAAGGCGTCTTTTAAAACTACATTTCCAGGAGATTATCAGTACCTGGTCATAGATAACAACTAAAGGTGGGGGGGAAAAGAGGCCAATATCTCTATGATTTTTTAGCAGTGCTGTTTTTCAGTGTCAGAATCTGTAAAATGAACCTGAATGTCAGACTCTCAAGATTGAAAAAATGAAAAAATTTAAAAAGGCTATTTGCCTTTTGACAGGATAAAGAATGGAGGATCACGGGCACATTTTTGATCAGCCCCTTACTACAGGCTTTACTGCGTGTTTGTGTGCAGGGGAGCCTTTAACTGAGACTTTAGGTAAACATACTGAGGGCAGGGTGGTGGGGATGTGTAAGGGGAAATGGAGATTATTCTTAGTGAAAGAGAAAGGTGACTTAAGTTTCTTTAGTTCAAGGGCATTCATTATAGAAAGCCACAGGCCAAGGACATAAAAAGCACAATCTGCAGGACTTCCTACTAACCGTGTTAATAAGTTTTAGATGAGACTCACTGTTGTGCGTAAATAACCACGTCACAGCTTTCATTTTGTAAGTACTTGTATTGAGAAATTTACGGCTTCCTGTCTTACAATGCTGTGCTCAAATATTTCTGGAAAATGCTATTTTAATTTAAATAACTATTGGAGTTAATTTTTAAATAATTTTGTTTTGTAGAATTTGAAGGCTGTAACCCTTTGTATTTCTTCTAACATATTTACTCTGGTGTAAGAATTTATGCCAATCATTGTATCTATGTCAGACTAGAAGGCCCTTGAGGGACAGCATTTTGTGACTACACCATTGTCCTCACCTGGAAGAGTGCCTGGACTCTTGCTGGTCTCCTCTGACTTTCTTGTCTACTGAGTTTGCCTTCATAAGAATAACACTCCTGACGGAAGATGTTGATGGTACTTACCATCAGAAAACTGAAAACCCAGTTGCTCAGGGGAGAGTCACCAGAAGCAGTTGATGAGGAGGGGAGGGTTTCCAATAACATAGAGATCAGGTCTGCAATAATGATCACCATAGCTTCTATCCTTTTTCCGTCTGGTGTAAGTTCCTTAGTAAGACAGCAAAGCACCTTTGCAATTTGGGCTCCGATACGTGGCAAAATTGGGATTTCTCATGCTTAGTTCATTGCAGGTTCTATTTTCTTTCTGATAATGTCTCTTCTACTACTTCCTAGTATTCATTTGTCAAAACCTTTGTTTTTCAATGCTCAGCCTCACTGCTGTTTCTAGAGAAACAGATTTAATGCAAGATATACAAATATGTCAGAATTTAGGAGATTGGCTCCCAATGGCCACCCACAAAGCCAGGTGTGGAAGAGTGCAGTGAGTCTTCTGCACACTGGAGACCAAAGGGTCCAGCCAAGGGCCCAGAGCTCATTGTAGCATCCTGTGTGAACTGCACCAGGAGGCTGAGGGTCTGCTCAGGAAGCCAGGAGAAGACGTCCAAGTTGAAGGTGAAGCCTGGAGCCGCAAGGAAGAAACAGGTGGGCCTTCCTTTGTTGTTTGCCTTTTATTCCATTCAGGCAACAAGCCTATTGGTTGCTGTCACTCACACCCACAGTGGGTCGTCCGTCTTCAGTGAATCCCCTCAGCCATACCCAGAACTATGTGGATACAATTTTAGAGGGTGTTTCTTACTGGAGTCGACAGGATCAGTGAACACAACTGCTACCTACAAATAAATATTTCTGGTTGAGCCTTTGATCTCTTTCTTCCAAATTTCCATCTTGCTTAATTTTCCCCTCTCTCTTAGAATGCAAGGTAAAATGGAAACCGTGTTTTCCTCAGTAGAGTGTGGAGTCCTGGCTCGTTCACGTAGTTTGTGGAGGGCATGTTATTAATCTTCCTGTGTCTCATTTCCTCACCTGTTGTATGGGGGCAGAACAGTTGTGTGTTCACAGGGTTGTGGTGGGACAGTGAGATAATATATGTACAGCACTGATAACAGCACCCAACACACTAGAAACTCTGTAAATAACATCTGCCATAATGCACCTTCTAGTAGGCGCCTTTCGTAGAATAAGAAACTCGTTGACTGGAATAGTCATTATCAAACTGATAGCACAATGAGTTTGCCTTGCCCTGGATTGGATAAGAATAAAGGGAGTTTGTGTTGGGGTAGGGTGTGGTTGGTGGAATAACTCCGTGTTGGGTTTTTGCTATGTGCCAGTATTGCGGACTTTTGAACAAGAAAGGCAAAGCTCTCCGCCCTCAGGGAACATATATTTCAGCCTGACTACAAAAAAAGCAAGCATACAGCAAAGAAAATAACTACAGACTGTAAACTGCTAGGAGAGAAAGAAGGGCTGGAATTGGGGTAAGTAGTTTGTGCAACTTATTTGAGAAAAGTAGGAAAGGCCTTCCCAGGGGAGTGGGGTTTAGCCGAGGCCCAAAGTCTGAGGAGGAGCCAGCTCGGCAGGTGTGGGTGTGGAGAGCCGGGGGTCAGCTGGCTGGAGACCTGGGATCAGGTCAACTAGTGATTGATTGAGAGGCCGTCCTGGGGAGTCGGGGTCGCAGTAGCCCTGGCTGTTCTAAAGACAACCTAAAATGTAGCAAACGCTAGTGGAATTAGACATCTGGGACAGAAAAGCAAAGCTAGAGGGCCGTGGTGAGGAATGGTAGGGGAAGAACAGACGCGGTCTGCAGCGCGGGTGCAGAGGGTGACAGCGCTGTTCTCCAGCAGGAGGGGGAGAAGTCGGACAGGCTTGTGACCTCCTTTATGCCACGCTGAAACCTTTCAGGCGCACACGTGCTGCACGAGCTCTGACCCCTGCACAGCATGGGTGACCGCTGTGCCTCAGCCGCCCGCAACTCGCCTGCTCCCGCAGGAGGAGACGCCAGCTGTGCTCCCTCGGGTCAGTGGAGAAGCGCACTTCGGGGTGTGTGTGTGTGTGTGTGTGTAATAAATTACAACTTTCATTACTCCTGTATAGCTTTTCAAGGGATGAAGCACAAGTTGGAAAACATTAGATTTCTATAAAACTTGGCCTAATGTCTTAAATTTGTTTTCTAATCTGAATGTGAAACTTAAGAGTTAACAGTATGTTGTAGTTTTCAGTAATGACTGTCCTTTTCTTTTTTTCTTTTAGGCTTCCTTCAGGATTTTAACCATCCTTACAGTTTCTTTGAGAAAGCTTGAACATCCAAATTTCCTTGTTAAATTTTAAAATTCTATTGAATTTCCTTTTGTGGAGTGTTTCATTACTTTTACGTTGTGAGTAATATGGTAATTTGAGGATCATGAGTGAAAAGAGCTTTTTAAACAAGATTTTATGGTTCACAGTTTTTTTTAACCTAATGAATAGTGTCCTTCCTACTTTTCAGTCTTCACATTTCCCCTTTTGAACAGAAGGTGATATAAATATAGAATTCAATCACCTGACATACAAATTTATATGTAGCTTGGAGGCTGGAGTCTGTACCCTATGACTGCATCTGAAACTATTTTCTCTTCATTGTTACTGGGCAACAAATAAATACTCACTTTTGTTTACATTTATTATTACACAAGCACTCCACTATTCAAAAGCTTTCCTACAATAGCAAATTTGAGATAATTGTAGATATTATTAAAATCTGTTCAGGTAATTTTTATTGAACCAAGATTTTAAAAAGTATACTACTTTTCAAATAAGATGAAGTCTTTTTATAGTTTGAAGAATGTTAGATGCTTTTTAAATAGAATAAAATTATGACAGATTTGTTTCAATACCAAATCATTTCTCACTAAAACTCAGCAGTATTCTAATATGTTCATTAATACTTATTACAATATCTTTTTAAAGGTTCCACATTGTAGGCACAATTGGGAAATTTTTGATACTGTTTCTACTTACAGTAGTACTTAGATATTAAACTAATATGGCTTCCACTGAATTTAGGGATGTGGGTATGTAGTAACAAATTCTGATAAAAATTATCTACTGTCATAATGGGAATGAATGAAACTTGACCCTGTATATATTTAGAAAATTTTCAATAAGATATGAAATTAGAACTACTTGAGTTAGAGAAAATTACGTTTGTCCATGATCCCAGCACTTGGGAGGCTGAGGCAGGAGGATCTTCATGACTTCAAAGTCAGCCTGGGCAACACAGTGAGTTCAGGGCCACCCTGGAAAACATACCAAGACAATATCTCAAAAGAAAGAAGAGAGGAGAAAAAGAAAAAGAAATATTAAATGTGTCTAAATTGAGGTGGGTATAACTCCAGAAGGCAAATCTTGTGTTGATCTCTATCTCATGCTGTGGGTTAGCTTTCCCTCTCTATAAGTGGATACTTAAGCAAATCAGAGTAAGAGGAGGAAAGGTTTATGCCGGGTCCTGGCTTCAGAGGTCTTAGTCCATGGTCACTTGACTATTGTATTTGGGCTGTGGTGAGGCTGTGCATCATGGTGGGGAGTAGGGCAGAGCTGCTCACCTCAAGGTGACTGGGCAGGAAAGACTGAAGAGGACCTGGGCCCAACGTCTACTGGAGGGCAGGGACCTTAGTGAGCTAACTTCCTTCCACCAGGCCCTGCTTGTGAAGACGCTACATCCTCCCATCACACTGGTTGGCAACCCGGCCTTCAGTATGTGGTGTCTGCAGATTGTCTAAGCTCCAAGCCATCAGAAGCAGAAATCTTGACTTTGGTTAAAGAACTGAAAGAGCCACGTGGAAAAACGTAATCTGTTACATTTCACCAGAACCCCACGTCCCCTGCCCTGTGTCCCATCTAGTCAGCTGGATCAATGAAGCCATCTGGTCAATGGAAGTCCTCTCTCCTGTGTCTTAAATTATTTTTGCACTCAGATATATTCTGGATTTTGAGCTCACTTTAGAGTAGATGTTAAACTTCAGCTGAAGGGAGGATGTTACGGTGCCCTTGATTGGCCTTGATGCTTTATTGATGATGTGTTTTTAGTAGCTTCCTGAAGTTAATACCTGCTGTGTATAAAATCGACCACACTCTCCTGTTGGCAATGTAGTGCTGGCAATAGAGATAAGATGGAACCAAAGAAATTCAAGTTTTATTGAACTTGCCACAGACCAGCACGTTATTATTATTATTATTATTATTATTATTATTATTTTGTGGTACTGGGGATCGAACTCATGACCTTGTGCTTGCCAGGCAGAAGTTTATGCCACTGAGCTAAATCCCCGGCCCTCAGCACTTTATTCTCATAATTCTACATAAAGATGAGAGTTTGTTTGAAGAAAATTTAGGGAAAAAAATAAGAGAGTATATTTGTTTTAACCACTTATCAGATTACCATTGCATGTTTTAACTATGTTTTATTTTTTACTAGAGGGATTTGTATCTCCTTGCATGTTAACTAGCTTGTTAAAAGTATATCCAATATTGGGAAGAGAAGACAAGATGGCCAATCAGTGAGCAACAGAATACAAAGCCTTCCAGGAGAAACAATTCATATGCCAGAAGAAAACACCCTGGAGAGACCCAGACAGAGGGAGACGGATCCTCTTGAAACAGGAAGAAATTAAAATGTAAAAAAGCTCATCAAATACTTTGGGACTACAACCGAAACAGCTAAAAACTAAAGGGACACAGTATTTTTGTGATGACCAAGTTTGCACCAGCTTGAATCCACGCCAGCCAGCAGAGCTGCCCAAGCTCGTTCCCGCAGCCACTTGCAGAAGAACGGCAGCACTGAAATTGGGGGTCGGTGAGCCCAACGGAGAGCGGAGAGCGGAGCCGGTGGAGGAACCTTCATTGATCCATGGTCAGTGCTGGGAGTGAGACACCCCTCCCACGGGAAGGGTATGACTAGGTGGACGACATGTTGGAATCAGGCAGGAGGAGCCTGAACTGGGAGTGACAGTGACTTCAGTTGGTGACTCTCACTCCTCAGGGCAGATTTGTGCAATTTGCTTGGACTGGGCTGGGCCCCTGGCCGGGCCCCAGTGAGACATCCCAAATCGATTCCCTGTGCCTAGCACTCACTGACCAGGTGATCGCCCCTGAACTATGGCTGGCCTGGTGGGGAGGGGCAGGCATACAAAGCCTACTTACACCTCAGTGACAAGAGCAGGCAGGAGAGGGCAGAGGTCCCTCACCAGCATGCCTTGGAGGAACCATGGCCAACAGGGAAGGGGGCTGGGACCTGCACTGTAACCTGTGTGGAGGAAGCCCAGGACCATGACAGGAGAGAGAGGCAGGAGGAGGCCCCCATCCCAGAACCCTGAGAACACTGATCCAGGAGAAGGAAAAACAAGGGAGCCTGAGGGCGGCAAACACACAACATCAGACATGGCTTCAATGGACAGTAAGAGATATCTTTGGGACCTTGTAGACGAGCTCAAATTTGAAATATTAAATCAGGTAAAGCAAGATATGAGTAGAGTAATAAAAGAAATGCTCTCAGGAAGCATTTCTCAGGATGATATAGATGAAAGAAGGGAGGAACACACAAAAAAAGGAGAGAAATATTTGATAAAGAATATAAAGAAAATATAGAATACATGAAGCAGATTCAAAGAGACTACCAGGAAATTAAAAAACTCCATTGAAAGCTGGCAAAACACCTTAAAAAAAACTAAGGATAGACTTGATCAAAACTTGAAGACAAGTTTGCAATGTGTGATCATGAAAGAAAGATCTCTTAAAAATAACAAGGAAACAGACAGTAACAATACAAAGGCCAGAAGATGACAAGAGAATCTACAATTTAAGAATAAGAAATGTGAATGAAAAAGCAGGAATATATACAGGTGAATTACAAAGGCTATTCAGAGAAATAATTAAGGAAAACTTCCCAAGCATGGGAAAAGAAAATGACATTCGGTTGTGTGAGGCATATAGAACTCCAGCCACCTACAACAAAAACAGAGCTACAGCCAGACATATAATAATCAAGATACCAGAAATTCAATATAAAAACAATATTCAAAGCCATCAGAGAAAAGAAACAGATTACCTATAAAGGTAAGCCCATCAGAATCATGGCTGACTTCTCAACACAGACCATCAGATCAAGAAGAGCTTGGAGTGAAGTCTTCCAAGTCCTGAAGGAAGGTGGCCTCCAGCCCAGATTGATGTACCCTGCAAAACTGTCACTAGAAATTAATGGAGAAACAAGATGTTTCCATGACAAAGAGGAACTGGGCAAGTTTGTGACCACCAATCCAACCCTGCAGAGAATGCTGAAGGACATTCTAGAGAGGAAAAAAATACTAGGATTTTAGGAACAGTGGCAGAAAGGCCTCAATGAGTGGGGCAGGCAGGAGAATGAAGGAGAAAACTAAACAAAGGCAGAAAAGTAGCCTAGCAGAAATGAGGCAGAGAAGGATAACTAGAAACTCTAACATAGATGGCTTTGATACACTATATTGTTAATAATGCACCAGGATTTAAAACCCACATTACTCACACTACTCTATTTAGATGTATTATATTCTGTTCCAGTCATTCTACCTGCACTAGATTTGAGGACACAGACAGTAATCCTGAAAATAGCAGGATATAGTACGGTAATCATCCTTAATTTCCTATTAACTTAATCTAAAGCTCTGTAAAACCTACAGTGTTTTACCATGACTGATCGTAATCAAATCTGGTTTGTTGGATCGCTATTTTGTATTGATAGATTTTATTCAAAGCTATTATGATTGATAGTATCAAGTCTGAGAGTATAGGCAACTGCACTTAAAATGACAAGATCCTCTAGAATATCCACTCTGGTTTGATTATTACCTGCCTTTGAAGTTTTATGCTGTCTACAATGTTTTATTTTACTAATATTATTATTTACTGCTATACTCAATTATACTGTTATATTCAATTATACCTGATGATATAGACAATTCTATTGAAGATAATAAGAAAAAACACAGTAATCATTGTAGATCACCTTGTACTATGGTTTTATATGACTTTTTGGTTTCATGTTTTTATAGGAATTTGTTTTTTTTTTTGTCTTGCTGTTTTGTTTTTTCCTCTAATACAGAAAGGATAGAAATACACATAGAGATTCATGCGTGCATAGCTGTTCACACTCTGTTTGACTATCTACTTTGTATGCTTTAATTTTGTAACTTGAACAACTATTTCTAAGAGGATAATATGTAATTTATTAGCTAGTGATTTCTTATTGTTTATCTTTTTTTTTGGAATTCTGTATTATCTCTACCCTTTACATGCTTTTGTTTCTCTTTAAATAAAATCTTTTAAAAAGATGAATAAAGGAAAAAAAAGTATATCCAATGTTTTGCTAATTCTCTCCATATGGCCATTTTCACGAAACTTTTAAAATCTCATTAATTGATATCTTTGGGGAAATTTAAGATTTTTCCCTTCCCTCATAATAAATTCCAATTTAGTATCATTTAAAATAATACAGACTGAAAGGGAAGAAAGAGAAAAAGAAAACTATATTTATACACAAGATAGTTAAGATAGTCATACAGCTGGTTTCTCTTAGTTCTCTGAAAAGTTTGTGCTAACATGGTCTGGACAAGATATCATGCTTATATCCTGTACTCTGACTACTACAAAAACAACAATATGCAATGTAGTAATTATTGTAGCCATCCTAACATGTTTTGAAACTTTGTGTTATTGTTATTTTTATGTTTTTCCCTTGAAATTAAAAAAATTCAGGCTATGTTGTGTAGAATACCCTCTCACTTTCAATCATTGTGAAAAACGTTGTTCTTTATACCACCTAAGTACAGCTTTTGATTTATAATAATCTAAAAAGGATTTTTTTTTTGGTACTGGAAATCAAACTCAAGACCTTGTGCTTGCCAGGGAGCTGCATGTGCCACTGAGCTATATCTCTGGCTAAAAATAGATTTCTATAAAAAACACCAAAGAGAAAAATATTAAGCCTTAGCAAGCTTTTATTTTATTATAATTATTATAGTTTTTCAATTAATTTCTACACTAGTTATAACTAATGCATTTTAGAATCAACCATAATTCTGTATTCACAGAAATCATTTATCAACCTTTTTCCAGTTTTTAATGTAATTTATATAGTCAGATTTAATAATTGCCTACATCATAATTCCAAAATAAATATTATACTTAAAAGATTAAATTTTGAATTTGTTTGGTGTTAAACAAAATTATGAACAGCCTTTGTCCTCTATGTTCTGTTTGACTTTTCCCTTTCATCATCTACCAGTGAATGTAAAAAAGCAGCTCAGCTGACTGCCTTTGAAGAATAACAATTCAAAATAAGAATAGGTTGATAGGGTGGTAATAAGGTTTGGCAACTGCTTTCCCAAGAGATATTTTATGGAAAAATGATGGCGGGCTGCCCATCATTGCATGGGAACACTGCCATTCTTGGCCTTAATAGGAAAGCATTTATCTTTCGCACCTGCTGCAGTATATGACTAGCTGTCATGTACCCAACAAAAGAGAGCAAAAACTGTCACTATGATTTAAGGAATATGCACTGGCATAAACAAGCAAAATATTTTGAATGGTTAGGATTTATTTTTCTTGTTCTGTTATGCTTGTTTTCTATAGTTATTTATTTTTTGTTTAGTAGCATCAATATTTTCCTATTTCATCATTAAAGAAATATCTTTGAATTGTTAAAAAGCAATTGTACATTGTTGAGGAAGAAACAGTTAATACATTTATGATTGTTGAATTTTTATTGGAATTTTTATTTATGATTGTTGAATTTTTATTGAAGCATCTAGATAAAATGTAAATTCAGTTTTTAGGAATGTTTCATTAAGTCATAAAATTTAAACTTAATAAACTTAAAATTTATTCCTAGATTTTCACTAGTTAAAACAATTAAATAAGAGAATAAAATGTATTTTGAGATTGATTGTTAGAAAAACAAAGGCTCTTACAACATTTTGGATTCTTTGCACATTAACTATGGACCTGGCCCTTTAAATGTGTTAGCAATATTGAAATGCAACTGTCTTTTCATAATATTTTTATTCCTGAATGTTACTGCTTTTCGGGGTAGACTGATGAAAGAGTTTGTCAAGACTCTCATGTTTTTCTATCAAGCATTTTTTCCCATGGCATTTTACATGCTAATTTTTCTTCTGCTGCTGTCTTTCAATTTTATTTTCTTTTTAAAAACATACAAAAAATATGCGAGAGGTTTTTAGCATTATTCATACACAAACACATGATTCCAGTATGTACATATATACAATGTACTTGCAGTTTGACTCATCTTTTAATAAACATTTTAAAATAAGCCACCAAAAGTAATTTTCTTCCTTGAGATATTTGCCACCAGCGTTTAAAATGTCTTTGGATTTCTCCCTTTGAAATGCCCGTAATAGCCTGCAGAGTATTTAGAGCATATAACTGTTCAATGGTGTAGGTCATCCATCTTTGAAGATGTTGAGAAACAGGGACAAAGAATTGGTCTTGAGGTAGAAGAAAGGCATTCAGAGCTGTACAGGATGAACGGGTGATTGATTATTTCAAATAATTTATTTTTGGTCAAAGTCAGGGATCAGTTATAGAGGACTTCTTAGGCATGTGGGATAAAAAAACTAAGAAGCAGGGAAGAAAAAGAGGAGCCCAACCTGACTGTGATACCAGCTTGAAAAGAAAAATCTAGAATGGTTTCAGCAATTGTTTAAAGAAGCCCAAGCTTTCCACCATGATTATTTTTTAAAGAAGTGCAAACATTTGGAACTACTGGCAACCCATAAAGCACTGAGTCTTTACATATTTTCATTCATGTTTCTGAGCCCACCTTACCCATATTGAGATTTAAACTAAAGAGCACTTAAAGCCAAATCTGATTAATTCTCCCTAAAGCCTGTTCAACTACCAAGAATTGGTGTGGCCGCACCCTTAATTCCTTCTCCACCTGTGCTAACCTGTTTGATTCTTAGTGGAGAGGCATCCTTTTAGCTTTGAATTTTCTGAAAGGTCTTCCATAGATAACGTTGAATGAAGATGGCTCCAGGAAACATCAACTTTGGACAGAGGGAACAAAGTATTAAGAAAAGAGGGAAGAATGCCTTCCTTCACCACGGCTCCATACAGAACTCTGAGCAGGTTTTGCATGAGGAAGCTACAATCAATCTAGCAAGGGACCAGAAATGACCACTTTAATACCACCTGCTAGCTGAAACTTCACACTAATTATCCAAGCTCCTTCATATTCTATCTCAAGAGACTGACTAGTAAGCTTGGTATTATGGCTTGTATCTAGATGTTCCCTCAAAATCTCATGGGGGCTTTTGAGAGTGCCTGGGTGTGTGATACTGAAATAATGATGTGATGACTAAATTAGCCCACTGATTGGTTTAGCATGGTTCAGGGTGTAGATGTTGGGAATTCCCACCCTGGGTGTGGGTGCCACAAACCAATTGGGTTATAACCTGAAAGGGATAAAAGGGAAAGGAGGGTTCACTGCTCATGCTACCTTTCTGTCTTCCTGCCTTCCTGAACTGCCATGGACTGTTTCTTCTCTGCAATGCTCTTCTGCCATGCTGCCCTGCTTTGGAGCCAGCCAACTATCGACTGAAATCTCTATAAACTATAAGCCAAAATAAATCTTTCCTCCTTTAATTTGTGGGTGCCAAATATTTTCTCCTTGCAATGACAGAGTAACTCCACATCCTTGGAATAGGGAATAAAGCTTTAGATTTAGGAAATTTCACTGATCGCTCAACTCGAACACTTATTTGTTAGTGATCTTGCCAAATGACTTCAAAAAATAGTAATTTTCCTCATTTTTAGATGAGTCATTTCAGATAGATAAATACTAGTGTTCTATTTTATAGACAAAGAATTTAAACAAGGAAATAGCCAAAGGGAAAAAAATGACCAAGATCATATGGTATTAAGCTATAGAGCTAGGATTTAAAGCACACAGCTTTTTTTTTTTTAATAAGAAGCTGTTGATTTGTGAGATAACAGCTCAACATTTTTCTTTAAATCTGCCTAAAAGTAGAAAAAGGTTATTATGCTAGTAAAGATGTCTGTGTCACTGAAACAGAGCAATTCTGAAGGAAAATATTCTGTCAACTGTGTCAAGAAAAATCTATGCTTGGCTTTAAAGTAACAAAGGGGTTTTCTGTTTATTACATTTTTGTTTGGTTCAAATGCTTCCAGTGGCATCCAATTCAAATGTTTACTTTGTTTATCACTATGAAAATCCCAGAGTGCATAAATTTATATTTTAAAGGCAGCCTTCTAGTCATCTGGAAGTCAAATGCTAAGTTTTTAGGGAATCATGTCCCACTTTTAGAAATGGTTTTATATCCAATATTTATTTATAACAGTTTTTGAAGATTTACTATATACAAACACAATAAGTTCCAAATAATTGCAATACAATATTGTGTACAAAACATTAAATAATGGCACTGGACATCATGCATGATGCATGCAAATTCTTAACTGATACCATGCTTTCATCCTCTCTTGCACTGCTGATCTATATTGCCTAGAGATTATTTTATTTTGGAGGATAATTACAGTAAAAATGCCATGAATATTCATAAAGATTTGCAGTTGCCTATATGGCTTTTTCTCCTGTGAATAAACAATAGAAGAGTACAACATTCTAGTCCAAAAGACTTAAACAAGTGTCTCCAATTCTCTATAACTTCACCTTAAAGATGCCTTGCAAAGTACCTCCAAAAGAACTCTTAGCAGATTATAATCTTATACATTCTAATTTGTTGCACTAAGACAAAATTAAAGCTTGAGATTTCTTAGAAGGTAGAACCATTTACAATGTTTTATAAAATTAATACATATTGAACATAATGTTCAGAGATGGTTACTACGTTGTACTTTTTAATATATGCTTTTTGATATTTTAAAGTTTATACCATTTTGTTTAAAGATAAATATATTTTGCAATATATTCATTTTAAATAGCATTTTGTTAACTTTACAAAATATTGATCCTCAGATCCTACTCAAGATGTAACTTTTGCTATGTTTTTTCTTTCAGGAAAAATAATAACACATTATCAGTTTACATAGTAATGAGAATAAAATGCCATGTAAGTTTATATTAAAGCATTGTCACAACAGTAGACAGGCCAACAAAATAGACTTTTTAGTCCCAATCCTTCTTCCTTCACCTCCTTCATTCTCCTTTACCTCCCAATTTGTCTATGCATATCCCAATTTATGTCAGTGTAAATAAAACTAAATTTCCCTCATGTAAGCACATTTATTCATTGCCATTAGTCTTTAGGAAAATAGAAAATGAAATCAAACTGAGATACTTATTAGAATGATTATAGTTAAAAGTACTGACTATCAATTGCTGGCAAGGATGTGGAGAAACCATAATTTCACACATTGCTGTGAAAAACATAAAATGGTGCAACCACTTTGGAAAATTATTTGATCGGGTGTTTCTTTTAGCAATTTAAATACCAATACCATACCACCCTTCAAGTTCATCCCTGGATATTTCCATAAGAGAAATATATACAAATGTCCATACCAAGACTTGTGCATCAATGTTCATAGCACCACAGTCTGTAATAACCCTAAACTAGAAAAATAAAAGTCCATCAACAGGAGAATGGATACACAGATCATGGCTGATCCATACAATGGAATATAGTCAAATAGGAACAAACTGTTTATGCTCGTGAGAAATCAAATGATAAAGCACATAGTATATGTGTTAGTTACTTTTCTTGCTGCTGAAACAAAATACCCAACACACAAAGTTAAAGGAGGGAAGGTTTATTTAGCTTACAGTTTGTAGAGTAATTGACTGGCTCCAAGGAAGGCTGACATGGCAGACAGACACTGCAGTAGAGAAACAGTTTATGGTAGGCAGAAGGTAGCAAAGCAAGGAAGCAAGGGACAAGATAAGCATCTTTCTATCCCTTATACTGTATCCAGGCAACTGGCATTAGGGTGGTGCCAAACCTCTCAGTGGAATGATTTAGTAATTGTTCACCCTTAATCCTAGCAATGCACCATGAATCAATCACATACTCTATACACTCACCTCTGAGAAAGCCCCACCTATGACTGCATGTGATTTTGGGGGGGCATCTAAACACAAGCCAATACAGTATATTATTCTGTTTATATAAAATTCTAGAAAATACTAACTTTAGTAATAGAAACCAGACCTGTGGCTGCCTAGGAATAGGAAAGGGCAAAAAGAGAAGATTATAGAGAGATGTGAGGAAAAATTTTAGGTGGTGGATATATTTATTATCTTGACAATAGTAGTAGTTTCACAGTTTTAAAAACATCAATCTATATAATTCAAGTATGCACAGTTTATTTTATACCAATTATAGCTCAGGCTTTTAAAAAATAGTTTCACTTTTTCATATCAGAAATATTTCAGTCTGAGTGCTGCTAATATTCTATTGCTTGATCTGGAAGCTTGTTTAACAAATTTTTAATCTAAGTGCTTCATAGCTTTCTTCAGAGTCTGAAAATCTAGTTACAGAATGTGTATTTTGCTGTACTTCAGCATCCCCCCCTCCATCATACCCCACCCTTGCTTCCAAAAAAAAGAAAATTCACAGAAAGTACTAGATGTTAAATTATAGGGAGACTCAAGTGAGATTTTTCTCTTTTTTCAACATTAGGGAGAAGAAAACTAAGACATAGAAACCAATTGCAAAACTCCACAAAAAACAGTAAAATATTTCTTTGGAAACTTAATCAGGGCTTCCCTCTCCACCTTGAAAACCTGTGTTGATTGTTGTGTTTTGCAGGTCAGTGAAAGGATTGGCTATTTATGTTGATAAATAATCATCAAATTCCTCTATGGTTATCCTGTCCGTGTTCATACAATAATTCATTCTGACCAACAACAGATTCCTTCAGGGGTATAAATAAAATTCATTTCAATAGTTACATCCAGTTATGAGACACAAAGCAACCAACTCGTGGCAGTTACAACCATAACAATATGGCTCAGGGACAAGGAACTATTAAAAAAAGGTGAAGGGATTAAAGAAACAAAAAGATCTCCCACTAGTAGAGAATATAATGATAATCGTAGCCTTCTGAAATATAATGAATGATTTAGAAGAAAAGCCCATACATGCATTGATACGGATATTTTATGTATTTCAGTGGCAACAAAATACTAAGTGCTTCATAGATTCCTTCAGAGTCTGAAATTCTAGTGACAGAATATGTATTTTGCTGTACTTCAGCATCCCCCCTCCACCATACCCCACCCTTGCTTCCAAATCTTTTCTCTGTGGAAAATCTTTTCTCTGTGGAAGATTATTGATTATTAGGGTATAAAGGAAAGAAGAAAATGAACCTTTGGTATTAAATAGCAATTGTTTAGAAACTGATTTGCAAAGTAATAAACTGACTTATGTAATAAGGTTCACATAAATTTAATCAATGTGTCCTAACTTCAATTTGCAGGCTAATTTCAGTCCACAGTCAGTTTAAGAGAGGAAATGAAAGGTGGTGAGATGAACAAAGAAGAAAAAGAAAAACCCACAATAGAGCAAGAAACAGCTGAAAAATGCCCTATGGGCTTCTAAAATATCATTTTCAGTGATTGTCAGCTGTTCTTTAGGGCTTTGGCCTAGAACAGAATATAGAAGATTCTCCTGCTGCCTGCCCAGCATCTGTTTCATGCACATGTGTTTAAAAGCCCTGATTTTGTTCAAGCAGCAGCCCTTTCGCTGTGATCATGTATTTAGAGACTGGTCTGACTGAGTCCCAGTAAATCCTAATACATCTATAGTGCTTTCTCTTTGAAAGCAATTGTCTTAGAAAGGACAGATAATCCAATTTTGACCAATTAGAAAAGAGAAATCCTCTTGAATCTCTTAGGAAAGGCTTGAGACACAAGAAAGATGCCTTCAACACTCAGGCATTATTTTGTCAAAATGTAGTTCTCAGACCAGCTTCAGTTACTTTCCTACCATAAGTGTTAGTGGGAAAGTCAATATGCTGACAGGAAAACTGAAAACTGGAAAAAGAAAAGGAGGTCTTTGATGATATCTCTGCACCACTCACTTATCTAACCCCAGGGGCTGCTACTACCAGCCATGAGATCTTTAAGAATCTGGGCTTTAGTTTCCTCAACTATCAAATGATGAAAATGAGGTTTTTCCCTTGACCCATCTGGGACCCTTCAGCCTGCCATCAACCTATGATTTTCATACTCTACAAACCATTTTGCTGATGTTACTGAACTTTTTCTTTTCTGGTGAAAATGTACCACTCTGAGAATGCAAACATCACTGAGGTCTAATGTGATTTTTTTCGGTGTATTTGTAGGAGCACAAGTTTTAAAAGTTGCCTAGCATCAAGCTATTAAAGACTTTCCAAATATCACAAGCTGATATGTGCTCTGTGATGATATAGTGCGAGAAATAATTAATAAAAAGCTAGAGTGCCAAGGAGCAAAATTCAGGCTAGAATCTCCAGTGTTCCTATTGTATTGATCACAATACAAAAGGAGAAATGGATTCCTCTCTCCTTTTGGGACCATTATATTTTCATATTGAAGCATTTAAGAAGTTGGTGATTTTCATGGTACTCTGAGTACATTTTTGAAATTTCAGCTTAAAATGAAATGGATTTTTTTCCTGGTGCCAAGAAGCCACGGGGGATCATTTTCTCCATGCTCCCTGTGGGGTTCTTGCTACTCCTCACTCTTAACTTACAGCCTCTGTTTTGAAGCCTTTTCCTCGGTCTTGATTTGTAGCAATGCTTCAGAATCACTGCACTTTCAAAGCTTTATTAATTCTTATTCTCAAGGACACACGGAAAAGGGTGGGGATCTTTGTGTTAAACGGGATGTAAGCTAAATGATCTCCATGCCCTCTTCCCATTCTTGAGCATTCCTGAGAAGTACGCATTTTGCCCAATAGAATGTTTTCTGCTTTCAAAAACAACTGGGAATGTTTGCAAGTTATTGATAGAAAACAAAATTCGTGAGCTAGGAATGTAGCTCAGTGGTAGATCTCCAGCACTGATGATAAGAATATTTTTAGTTCTTATTGACAGCTTGCTTTGTTTAGAAGCGCAGGAAGAAGCAGTGATTTTTCAGGTATCCTGGATATTCTCCATTTGCCCAGTACCTAGTCCACTCCACCGTTGGCAATGTCCTCATGAGACAGGTAACCATTGCTGAAACAGAATCATCCCCTATCAGGAGGAGAGTGGATGAGTCCTCCCCAAATGTTTTTCTATAAATCAAAATGAATGCATTAGGAAATTTGTGGTCTATTTTATTTTCTTCCACATAAGTCAAATATTTGGTCAGTCTCTGTACTTTACAAAACACCATACTTTTATTTCATCCAATAATTTAAGTTATAGCCGGAAACCTAAGCCTAAGTGTAAACACCACCCTAGAAAACCAGAGTGAAGTGAAGTGAGACAATAGTAGTAGAAGGGTGAGAGTAAATCCTGCCACTTGTGGCTGAGGTCAAGTTGTACCTTAGTCTTCTATCTGTGTAATGATGAAGTTTAATGCTCCTGACTATCAATAAAAGCTACATGTTTCCAAAGGGCTTAGCACTTTGGTTGAACAAACATAAGCATGACTTGGGAATCATTAAAAGAACTAACAGTCTCATCAGATAATTTTTGAAAAGTACATCAACTCTTGTGGTCATAATGATTCTAACATCACATGAGTCCAGCTCTTCTCTATAGTCTAATTTTTGAAGTAGGAAAGCCAACCTCCATTTTCATTCCTCTGCCCTTTCCCCTTTATCTTTCCTTTTTCGTAAATACCTCTGCCCACAGGCACAATTTCACAAGTTTCTATCCAGCTGGAAGTTCCTTAGTCTATCTGCAAGCTTTTCAGGAATATCTCCTCATATCAGACTGGGATCTGTGGCCTGTTCCTCTAAAGGTCTACTCCCATCAAACCTGGGCTCTCTGACTTGTCTCAGTTGCCTGGACATTCCAGAGCTATAAAACTCTTTTCCTCTTCTCTGTGTCCTCAATTGTCCTGCTCAAGGCTACTGTGTCTGCCTCAGTCTCACTATCTATAGACCCAGTTTCCTTATCTAATAGTGATCCCCTCCTTCTAAGATCAATCAGATCCTTTACGCTGTTTCATAAAACAAAGCATCAAGTATTTTAGAACAGACTTCCAGGCAAAATTTTCCAGTACCGTGCCTGGAACCTGTCTCCAGCAACACTCCCAATTTTTGCTTGGGATCCATCCCACCCTCCATTTTAGCCTAAGTAGGCTGGCTACATCTTGGTCCCGACTCCAGGGTATGGAAGTTGAGATTCAAGGTCTCTTGATCCCACAGCATTTCATTCTGAGGAAGGAAAGTGACTTTACATTTCTCCACTACAGAAAATACTAGGCTCTTTCCTAGAAGTCCTGAGATAGTTGCTCACTTTTCTTTCATTACACTTCCATGTGAACAGCTATGACTAACGAGGGTTAACTTTGTATTTGCAGATCTCAGGGCAAAAGAACAAACGAAGGATTGTGTTTTAAATATAGAACTGTATGTTTAACTTTGTGAAAAGCATAAAAACAGGTTACAACGTTGAATAAAAATTGTTCTCTCCTACTGGGTCAAATATTTTATATTGACCAAGAAGAGCAGATTCAAATCCTCTGGTGTCTGCAGTGGAGCACAGCTGGTGAAAAGATAGCATACACTTTGGTCTGTTTCCTTTTCTTCTCAGCCTTCCCTCAATTCTTTTTTTTTAATTTTAAAGAGAGAAAAGAAAACAAAAATAAAACCAATAATACATACTTTCACAACGGTACAATAAGAAATTAACAAAGGTTAATATATTGCACATTGTTGTCTTCAAAGTAGTTGCACAGATTGCAAGACATAGGTACGCAAAATTGATCAAACAATATAAGCACAAACAGATCTTCTCAATGAACCAAAAGAAATGCGTATTATAACTATGTTAATATATATATATATATATATATTCTCTTACTTCACTTCTCCTTTCCCCACCCCAGTTGTTCTTTCTTTGTGAACAGTTTCTTTCCCTTTCTAGCTTACACATATGAGTTTGATTTATTTCACTTAGGAGTATGGTCTCTAGTTGCATCCATTTACCTATAAAAGCCTTAAGTTTATACTTCTTTATAGTTAAGTAGTGCTCCATTATGTAAATATAACACATCTTTTTTGTCTACTCCTTGGTTGATGGGCACTTATGTTGTTTCCCAATTTAGCTATTACAAATTGTACTGGTATAAACATGGGGACACATATACTGCTGTACTGTGATGTTTTTTATTTTCTAGGAAAATACGCAGAAGGGGAATAACTATGTCAAATGGAAACTCTAATCCTAGGGTTTTTTTGAGGAACTTCCACAATGATGGTACTAGACTACACTACCACCAACAGTGGAGAAAAGCTGCTTTTTCCCCCCACAGTCCCACCCACATTTGTTACTGGCTGATTTCTTGAAGATAGCCATTCTTTCTGGGGTGAGGTGGCATCTCAGTGTTGTTTTAATTTGCAATCTCTTGAATGACCAGCAATGTTGAACATTTTTTCATATACTTAAATATTTTTTCACATATTTTTCCATTTGTATTTCTTAATCTGAAAAGTGTGTATTCATCTTAGTTGCCCATTTTTGGATTGGGTCTTTGATTTTAGGGGATCTGATATTTTTTCTATGTTCTAGATTTTTTCTATGTTCTAGATTTTTTTCTATGTTCTTTGAGGGGCAGTTGACTAAAATTTTTTGTCAGTTCATGGGTTTTCCTTTCAATTTGTTGGTGATGTGCAGAAAAAGTTTAATATAAAGAGATCCCAATTGTTGATTCATTGAAGTACTTCTGTGCAGTTTGTTTTTTGTTCATGAACTCTCTGCCTACCCCTATGTCTTCTAGATTTCTACCCACTTTCTCTTCTAGTGTTAAATATTAAAACAGTGTTTTTGTTTTACTATTTAGATCTTTGATTCATTTTGATTGTAGTTTACTGCATGATGATAGACATGGATCTAGTTTTAATCTTTGGCATGGTGGAAAGCCAGTTTTTCCAGAACCATTTACTAAAGAAATTATCTTTCTTCCAGTGGACATTTCAGTTTCTATTTCAAAGATAAGGTGGCTTAGTGTGTTTGGGGCTGTGCCTGTATCTTCTAATGTGTTCCATTGGTCCTGAGGTCTGGGGTTTTTTTTTTTCCAGTACCATGCTGATTTTATCACAGTAACTTTTAGCACAATTTCAAGTCAGAGATTGTAATGCCTCTTGCCTTGCTTCTGTTACCCAGGATTGTCTTTGCTATTCTAGGTTTCTTCTGTTTCCAAATGAATTTCAGGGATATTTTCTCTAGATATGTGAGGTATGCTAATGATATTTTGATCAGGATTGCATTAAACATATATAATTGTTTTGGGAGTATGACCATTTTCACAATGCTCTTCCTTTCTATCCAAAAGCAAGGGATATCTTTCCATTTTCTGGTATCTTCTTCAGTCTTTTTCAGAGTGCTGTAATTTTCAATGTATAGATCTTTTACTTCTTTTGTTAGATCGATTCCTAATTATTTCCTTTTTTGAATGCTATTGTGAAAGGTATGGGTTCCCTAATTTCTCTCAGTGAGTTTGTGGTTTGTGTACAGGAATGCTATTGATTTTTGAGTATGGACCTTGTATCCCATCATGCTAATCAACTTGATTATCAATTCTAGAAGTATTTTGTTGGAGGTTTTGGGGTCTCCTATGTAGAGTATCATATCATCTGCGAATAATGATAATTTAACATCTTCCTTTCCTATCCATATTCCTTTTATTTCTCTCTCCTGTCTAATTGCTCTGACTAATGACTCCAGAACAATACCACAAGAGTGGCAATAGTGGACATCCTTGTCTTGTTCCTGATTTTAGGGCAAAAGCTTTCAGTTTTTGACCATTCAGTATAATATTGGCTATTGATTTGTCATAGATGGATTTTATTAGATTGAGGTAAAAACCATCTATTTCAATTTTCTGCAGGGTTTTCATCATGAATGCATATTGGGCTTTATCACAAGCTTTTTCTGCATCTGTTGAGATGATCATGTAATTTTTGTCTTTGACTCCATTCATATAATGTGTTATGTTTATTGATTTCCATATGTTGAAACATCCCTGCATTTCTGGAATGGATTCCAAAAGGTCATAGTGTATGATCTTCTTGATGATTTATTCTCCTTGCCAGTATATTATTGAGAATTTTTGTATCTATGTTCATTAGGGAGATTATAGTTCTGGGTTTTTTGGGGGTTTTTTTTGTACTGGGGATTGAACTCATGACCTTGCACTTGTGAGGCAGGTGCTTAGGCCGCTGAGCTATATCCCCTGGATTTTTTTTTTGCTTCCAGTAATGAGTTATGAAGAATTGCTTCACTTTCAATTTCATTAAAGAGTTTGAGGAGTTTTGGCATTAAGTCTTCTCTAAATTTCTTGTAGAATTTAGCCATGAGTCCATCGAGATCTGGGCTTTTTCGTTGTTGGTAAGTTTTTGTGTTTTCAATTTCAATAGCTGATATTAGGTTATTAGAAGTTTTATATCTTCTTCACTGAGTTTTGGTAGTTCATAAATTTCTAGGAATGTGCCCATTTCTTCTGTGTTTTCCAACTTCTGTGGGTAAAGATTTTCAAAGTAGGTATTGATGATCTTCTGAATTTTCATAGAGTCTGTAGTGATTTTCTCTTCTTTCCTTATTGAATGAATTTGAGGGTTTTTTTTTCCTTTTTAAAATAAGGTTGGCTAGTAGTTTATCAATTTTATTTATTTTTTAAAAGAACCAGTTCTTCAATTCATTAATTCTTTATATTGTTTCCTTAGTCTCAATTACATTAATGTCTGCTTGGATCTTTATAATTTCCTCCCTTCTTTGGGCTTTGGGCTTGCCTTGGTCTTCTTTTTCTAGAAGCTTTTGGTGCAGCATTAAATTTTTATTTTTGCTTATTCTGTTCTCCTGTTAGGAGAACTTACTGCTATATATTTTCTTATAGGCCTGCTTTCACTGCATCCCACAAATTCCTGTAAGTTGTATTTGTATTTTCATTTCATTGTAGATATTGTTTAATTTCTTCTTTAATTTTATCTGTGACTCTTTGGGTGTTCAGGAGAATGTTATTTAATTTTCATGTGTTTATGGAGTTTTTATGGTTTCTTTTGTCATTAATTTTAAATTTCATTGCACTATGTTCAGGTAACATACACGGGATAATTTCAATTCCTTTGTATTTACTTAAGCATGTTCTATAGGCTTATGTATGGTCTATTTTAGAGAATATCCTGTGTGCAGCTTAGAATAACATGTTTTCTGATGTTCTTGGGTGGAACACTAAACATCTCTAAGTCTATTTGTTTTCAGGTTTGATTTAGTTCTGTTATTTCTTTGCTGATTTTTGGTCTAGTTAATCTGTCTCTTTGTGACAGTGGGGTATTAAGTTCCCCCATTACAATTGTGTTATTGCTTATTTGATTTTTTGTGACTGTTAATATTTGTCTTAAATAGTTGGGTACTTCCATAATTGGTGCAACTGTAATTATGATTATCTCCTCCTCTTGAAGTCTTCCCCAACAAGAATGTAGTGACCTTTTTGATCTCTTTTTTATCATTCTTGTTTTTTTTTATTTTAAAGAGGACAAAACAGAATAAAACCAATTAAAACAAACCAGTGTAAAAGATACAAGACTTCAAAATATCACAAAATCAACAATAGTTACCATAATGCCTTTTGATGTCTTCAAAATAGCTGCAGATAATTTTGGACATAGTAAGACTCAAACACAACAGAATACAATAAAAAACAAAACAATTCAGTTAAGGACTTCAAAACAAGCCTATAGTAAATCCAAAATTGCTATCATAATATATCATGCTATCTTTGAAATAGGTGCTCCTGACATCAGATTTGACATAATTAAACAAAACAAAAGAGAATTAAACCCAATTCAACAAAACAATTAAAACACTACAGGATTTCCAAAATGAGACCATAGGAAATCAATAATGGCTGCAACCCTCCGAAGGAGGTTCCCCCCTAGATATCACACTGTGTACCATTATCCTCTGAACTTATGATCAGACCACTGGCCCTAGACCTGCAATGTTAGTGAAGCACCAAAGCACCACAGGTATCCAATTGTATTTTACTTCCATAGCTATCATCACAGCCTGTGTTTCTCTAGATAAGCCTCTTGCTTACAATGGGGTTGGAAGGGGCCTGTTGGTAGCTCTTGTTTATCAACCTCTGCACCAGAAGGGGCTGGGGTCTGTCTGTTCCAGTCCAGTGGTGGCCTGTACATAGCACTGGTTCCCAGACTGGGCTTGCTTGTTGGTGTGGCTTTGTTCTATCTACCCCTGGTCCACAAATGGCCTCATTCTTGGTTTGAAGTTCACATTGTCTGCAAGCAGAATAGTGACCCGTGTTTTTTTCTGGGTTTTTGTTGCATAGAATATTGTGTTTCTTTCTTTGACTCATAGTCTATGAGTTTATTTTTGAGTTAAATGTGTTTCTTGTATACAACTATTGTTGGATCTTGTTTCTTGATTCACTCTGCTAGTCTGTTTCCTTTGACTGGTGAATTAATGCCATTTACATTGATGTTTATAACTGACATATATTGACTTGTTTTTCATGATATATTCCTGCCGTTGGTTCTCTACTTTTCCTCTCTGTTTAATTGTTTGTGTTGGTTTCTTTCTGTTGTTATTCTTGGAATTGTAGTCATTTTTATCTTTGTCTAGAATATCTTTCATTACCCTTTGTATTGTCTCCCTAGTGTAAGAAACTGAAAGTAAGTAAGATTCAAAGTCCACAGTGGATATCATGAAAGAGAAAGAAACTGCTCAAAAGGAAAGAACACTTGGGATGGAGGAAAGAAGAAAAGAAGGAAGGGAAAAGAAAAAAAAAATATATATATATATATATATATACAAGTGTTATAGTCAGGGGTTGTTAGGAGAACAATTAGAATCAGGACACAGAATTTATAATATTATTTTATGATGGTCATTCAGAGTAAAATCCAAGAAAGTGCAGGAAATCTATCCATAACACTAAAGACCTAGAAATATTAATCCAGGGGACTGAATCCCACAGCAATGTCCCACAGGAGTCCAGATGAAGACCTAGAGCCCATGACAATGCCTCCTTCATGTCCAACTGGAGGTCTAGAGCCCACAAGGATTAGCACCAGTCTCCTTACGGATCTGTGTGGGGAATGTCCAAAGATCAGTGGTAGAAGTTAGAAAGTCTATGCCAGTAGGCTGAAGGAACTGTGCTAGTAGGTTGAGGGTTTTACACTGGAGCCGAGAAGTCACCTCAAAAGGAAGACCAGGGCTGCCCTGAAAAGCACCACAGCTGTTCTCAGCGACACAGAGGTCCCAAGCTCCTCCAACAATTAGAATAATTGAGTACATGCCAGAAAGCCAGCATGATGAATTTCTCCTGGAGATTAAACAGCACACATCTGCCCCTCCAGAGCCAGGAAGTGAACCACAGCCACTCTCACCGACAGAGTCCCAAGTTCCTGTGATGACAATGGTCGAACTCACACTGGGGAGGTTAGTCATGACGAGCTCCTGCAGGAGAACCAACGGCTCAAACAGCAACAACTTAGAGAAACGCACAATGCCTCACTCATCTTCTCCACATCTCTATTTATGCTGGCAACTTTCCTCAGGAACATCTATGCTCAGCACCATCTTGATTTAATTCAGCTGGTGTCAAGATGGACACCAATTTTTAATCCAGAACAAGATAGCTAAGATAATCATCGACTAACTTCTTTTAGTTCATTGAAAAGAATGGTTTGTGCTTATACTGTTTGATCAATTTTTCAGGTCTGTATCTTTTAATATGAGCAAATACTTTGAAGTACATAATATGTTAACCATTGTTAATATCCTATTATCTTGTTATGAAGTTACCTATTATTGTTTTTATTGTTTTTTAAAACAATAAAAAATAAAGAAGATCGTAAGAAGCATGTTCCATTTGCCCTATGGAGGGGCTTGGCAGGGACAGACTAGAGGAGTGTCCAGCAGAAGTGCCCTTTGGCTTGGATCTACAGCTAGCACAGGCAATCATTTCACAGTTCTGATGGTAGGATCTGTGCTAAAAGAAATCTAACATAGGTGAGGAAAAAAGAGGTAATCAAAGAGATGGACAGACCTAGCTTATGGTTATGGCATGTGGGTCTCCACATACACCACACCTAAAATCAACCCTATCCTTGAACTTTCTAGTTATACAAGCTAATTCATTTGTTGCTCCACCCAATTTGGGGTGGAATTTCTGTCATTTTCAGGCTGAAAGGAATATGTCTGATAGATTTTTCAATAGTTTCATGTGAATGGCTTGGGTCTAGGCTGAACCTCCTTCTAGCACTGGGGGTTTGCTCTTCACCAGTCTGTGAATGAGAATTTTCCACTCCCTCTGCCCTATATTGTGTAGGGAGGGAGTTCTGTGTCCAGTGTTGTTTCCTCCTCTGCACCTCTATTTTGCTCAGGGACTAGCCTCTCCTAATTTGCTAAGAAAAGGAGCCATAAACTGCAAAACAATAATCCATTCTTTTAAAAAAATTTTTTAAAAAGTTAAAGATAGAGGAAAAATGAAGCAAAATAGAAAAAAAAGGGTAGAAACAATACAGAATTTAAAAAAATGAACAGTAAGAAATTACTAGTTGATACATTACATATTATCTTCTTGGATGTAGTTGTTCAAGTTACAAAATCAAAGCATACAAAGTGGACATTCAAACAGTGAGGCTGCAGACAGTTCTGTTCTGTGATCCAACAAAAACTTAGCAACATAATTATCAATCCTACACCCTTAAATATACATGCAGTTATATCCTTTAGAGCACTTGTTTTTCCTCCTTTTGCTTTTTAAGTCCATTATCTGTTTAGTTATATCATGTTTCAGGTTGCTCAGTACCTTACTGATCTGTTTTGTTGTTGTTATTTACTTTTAAAATTTTTTTATTTATTATTCTTTAATTAATTAATTAATTAATTTTATTTTGAAGGTAGTAAAATACAGCATAACAAGACAGGACATAGCCAACTGAGGCAGTGCAGTGAAATTGGTACAGAACCTCACAGCAGATTACTGGAATAACAGCAACAGGTACAATAGTATATCTGTTTTTTTTCACAATAGTTGTTCCTTCAATCAGGTAGAGCAATATCAAAGGAAATACCGATAATACAAGAACAGAATATTGAACAGAGCAATACCATTGATCAGAACAGAGCAAAACTGAGATAAAAATATTTGCCTTCAAAGAGATGGCAGAAGAAACATCTCCCTTATTTGCTATATTGCCTATAGTCAAATTCACAAGACATACTCAGATCTCTGGCTCTCACTTGCTAGCGGGGAGGGAGGGGGGATAATAGATGTTTGATTCTTAACCTGTGCCCTGGTAGGCTCACAGCCGCCCACCAGAGGGGTGAACTGGCTGCCTGTTTTCCCAGCACCCTAAGGTCCAACATGGCGCGTTGCAGATCTCAGAGAAGGCTGATATGGTTCTCGTCCTGGTGTGGCCGTGGCTTGCCAGGCCACAGCCACTTACCAGGGTGAAATGCTGGTGGCTGCCTGTTTTCTCAGCCCCCCAAGCTCCTTAAACTTTTTTTTAATAATCCATTCTCAAAAGTATCTCTAAATTTATGATGTCCAACAACTGAGCTTATTTAAAGTATGCTACACATGTGGAGAGACTATAAGACTTGAACAGTTTGGTGAATCCTTGAAAGCATTGATTTATTATCAGTTTTTTTTTTTCAGCAAGGGCAGTGCTTCTACAAAACATTCTGTTTTCCAACAGGTTGCATTCAGATTTTAAGATAGGCATATGTGCATCATCAGTTTTGCCTTTTTCCCAACCCCAGTGGCCTGTATGATTTTAATGACAATAAGCAAAGGTTAAGCTCATATTATGTCTACCTAGCAGATACTCTAATTCTCACAATTAACTTCTTGTAGTCATATATAACCTATGTGATCATAAAGCATAAATAAAGCATAAATTACTGTAGTGGTTGATTGATTGTGTCAACCTGAGCCACTTAGAAGCTTAACTAAATCAGCTCTACACCCTAGACTGTAGAAGACCCACCCTAGGGTGGCTCATCTCTTGGATGGTATAAAGGGAAGGAGGAAGAACAGATGAGGTGCCATTCTTTAGAGGAGCCCCAGTCTTTACCTTCAGTTTGGACGTCATCTCCTGGTTTCCAGTGCAGACCCTTTGGCTTCTGCCTTGGATCTTTCAGACTTCCGGTGTAGACTCTTCAGTCTTTTGACACAGAATCCTTAGCCTTCTGTCACAGACCCTTCAGGCTGCTAGTGTAGACTTTCACGGGACACAGGTGTAGACTTTCACGGGACACAGGGATGAACTCCAGACCTTGGATCGAATCCTTCGGCCTCCTATGTATAGACACCCTCTGTACGCTTCCTCATCCAACTCTGGCTGACCATCATAAGCCAATCTTGTAATTTCTTATACATTTGTGTATCTTGTGTTATATCTGTTTTCTCTAGTAAAACCCTGACTAATACAATTTCTTTATCAATTCGAATAGGTGTATCATCATTTCTCTTATGAAATTATGTTGTAATTAGATATATGGCTTTTTATATCAAGAAACATATTCAGGATGGAAATATATACATTCATGTGAACTTTTAAAAGTAAATATAACAGATTTTTCCAGTATTAGCCCAATAACAACTCAGCCGCTCATCAACGACTCCCCGGCGGTACACCTGCCCCATGTGTATGACACGCCTGCCAACACATGAGGCTCTGGCTCAGAGACCAATGAGCAAGAAGGTGGACAGGGCAAGAATGAAGCCAGTGCATAAAGGGAGAGACCAAGAAAGGCTCAGACACAGAGCAGGAGTGATGGCCCACATCCTGACAGTGGCCCAGTTCCAGGGCAGCACTCCGCACACCTAAGGCCTGCCCTCCTGCCCAGGGGTTCTGAGAGGGACTCTCCATAGCTTTCCAACAAATTATAGGCATTTTCCTCTGTAACCTGGCTCAAGTAGATGTTTTGCTACCTTAAATGGAAATTCTTTATTAAAATACATAATTTTTTGGAGTTTATCCTCTCACTTGTGTATAGTTATGGATTTTAGCTCATAAATGTTATAGAAAACCTATGTAACTTTTTTTCAGATCTAAGCACATACATTTTTACTATCGCTTGAAAAATAATTCAAAATATAAATGTGTCCTCTGAATTTCTCACTAGTAATTACATTTTCTAATTAGTTATGGAGGTTGCAGTGATTAAAATCTTCAGTGCATTTGAAAATATTGAACTTTTAATTTTTAATGGTCTGTATTTAAATGATGCTTGCACATGTTGATGTTCACCAGAAAAAATTTTTTATCTATTTTTAACCTCGATTAATCTACTAGAGATCCATCTATTAGAAAGAGAAAAACTTCTTCAATACTGCCCTGTCATTTATACATTTGAATCTGTTTGGTAGTGTTACTGTAGTAAATTTATACAGACCAAGCAGCTTGAACTGTAGAAATGTACTTACTTACTTACAATTCTGGAGGCCAGAAGTCTGAAACCAAGGTGTCGGAAGGGCTTCTTTCCACCGATGCTACTTCTTTTCCAGGCTTATAGATGTCTGTCTTACTCTTTGTATCATGGCATCCTCTGGGCCTGTCTGTGTCTAAATGTCCTCTCTTTCTAAGGACATTAGTCACACTGGATTAGAACCCACTCTAATGACCTCATTTAACCTTGAAGCTCCTATCTCCTACTACAGTCACATTGTGAGGCACTGAAGGTTAGGACTTCAACACACTGAGTTTGAGGTACCATGATTCATCCTACGGCAACATTCAATCAGTATTTTCTGAGTACTTCATAAGAGGTGTTCCAAGGGCTGGGAACAATTATGAAAAACAATGGCCTTCTCACCCACCCTTACATAGTTCAAATCTTGAAGGATATATTTTGTCTTAGAATGTCATAAAAGTCTGTGTGACAGAGACCTCAGAATAAAATCGATGAAGTTTCTTCCCATGTGAGAGCCCAAAGGTAGGCAGCTCAAGCCTGCAGACTGCATGTGCCATCCTGCTCAGTGCCTCCCCTCTCGGCCCAGGGCTGCTTCTCCAGCTCACACTATCTCCTGTACCCTATGCACTGCAGGAAGTACAAGTGGGAAATGCACACTCCTTTTAAGGGTATAACCTGGAAGTCCTACATAATATTTCTATTCATATCCCCTTGAGCAAAAGAGTCACAAACACACAACTGGCTACAGCAAAGCTAAAAATGTGTTCTTGAACTGAGTCATCACGGGCCTATCTAAAACATGTACTATGGATAAAGAGAAGTGGCTATTAGCAGACAGCTAGTGGGAAGAGAAGCCATAACAGACTATGACTCTGTGTAGAAAAAGGCACTGTGTATAGAAGCAGCAAAGGCTGGGAAAGAGAAACAGATGGGAAAAGATGGAGATGCACAGAAAAATGAAACCAGAAACCAAAAGTCCAGAGGGAGAGAACAAATGTGAAAGACACTCTTTGTATCCTTAAAGCTTTTTAGGTTCAGCTCTGCTCCCTCATGTTATGGCAGCATTTTCTTATTAAAATCCTAAATTGCTTGTAAATTCAGGTTTGGGTTTCCTTTCAAAGTAGCTTTTCTATTTATAATACCTACCTACCTGCCAAGTGAACACTGGCTTTCAACCAACAATTCAGAACATCAGGTCTTGCTGTTTATTCTTACTAGAAAATAATTGCTGCAATAGTAAGCGGGGAAAAAATCAGCTCTGTAGTTGCTTGATAATATACACTCATATTTTAGCTAAGAACTTCAAAAGAAAAGAATGTATGAGAAAGAGAAGTTATATATAAAAGATGCTAAAAGTTGTGGATATGATTTGCCAAACCTGGTAAACCATTGTATTTTTTAGTAAATCATACTTTTAGAGATTATTCCTCATAGAAATTCCATATAAAAATACTAAAAATTGCTATGTAAGGATTATTTAGTTTTCTGACAATAATGTTTTCCTATTTAGTGTGATAAACACATGCAAAAATGTTCCCAACCAAAAGTTTGATCTCCCAGTGGTTGCAAAAGCTATAATACTCAGATAATCTTGCAAAATTTTAAAAGAGAAATTCATTTATTTTGCATACTTCCTAGACAAGTTTATAAATGACAGTTCTCAAGATACTTGTAGTTAGAAAATTGGAGATTTAAAAATGTGTTCACTCTGTCTGTATTCAGTGTCGGTGACAACTCCCCAGAGATTGTTGTTTTCTGCCTGTGGATGGATGCTTGGGACTGCCCCAGTTTCCTTTGGGAAACTATTTGGGCTGAATTGGAAATACTCTTGCTAAATGATAAATTTAAATGCCTGTCTCTAACTACAAATGAGAAAAGAGTTTTGTAGCCTCTTTCCATGAGGCCCTTTCACTGTGAACCAGATGGAGCTGGAAGATCAGCCTCTGACAGAAAGTGGGTCAATTTAAAACTCTCTCCTGGGAACTTAACTCTTGAATAAAATAAAGAAATTGATATTTGTAGAGTTTACTAATTTCTGCATTGGTATTCTGCTAACTGAGCCTATACCTAAATCTCCAAAGGTAATGAATTATATTAATTCACATATTATACTATTTTCCTTAAGTTCAGCTGATTTGGTTTCCATTGGTTTCCAATCCAAAAGCCTTAGCTTATTAATTTCCTGTCTACTGATTTATGAATTCATCATGCTTAATTATGCCTCAAAAAAAGTAATAGAAAAACTCAACAACCTTAAACCTATGAAAGAACTTATGTAGGGAGAATCAAGTGACAGAAGGAGAAAACCATGAATAAAGTTGTTGCAAAGTTTTCTCATATTTTTGAAAAATCTTCTTAAGTATGGTAATTTTTCCCCCAAAAAAGATAAAACCATCAAAAAGTCACAGGAAATATAGTTCAATTTCATCAGTAATCAAAAAGATATGAAACTAGATACTGACATTTCCTCATAAAATTGAAAATGAGTTAAAACATCAAAACTGGTATTTTCATAAACTTCTAGTGGGTGTTGAAATGAGTATGAGTTTTCAGGAAAGCAATCTGACAATATGAAACAAGAACCATCAAAATACTTATCTTGTGCTAGAGAGGGAAGTAGAGTTGCTCTAAAAGCTGCAGAGGAAAGGAGATATTATATAGAACTTATTATAGAACTTATATAGAACTTGTTATAGAATTATATAGAACTTACGAAGTTCACTTCCCCACATAAGCTGCGAAAGTGAAAAACCAAATTGGGGGAAGTTTGAGAGAATCATTAAGTCATTAGCCTAACTTCTATCACTGGAGTGGATAACCAGTGCAGGAAGAATCTGAGCTACTGATGTGGATTTAGATATTTGATTTCCCAAATGAGATTTGCAAGAAGTCTCAGGAAATCATTGCTCCTGATGATCTGCAGCCAGGTGCCTGGCAACATGTCCATCAACAGAGCCAGCCATCAGGAGCAAGGCTGGATGCTAAAAGAAGAATCAGGATAACATAGGTCCTGCCCTATTCTGACAGCAAAAACCTGCACCAAGTAAAGGGAGCCACTGCCTTGCTTTCATGCTCAAAGCTTGCACAAGATCTTCTTTCTCCAACTGTCTCTCTAAACTGCAGGGAAAGGAATTCTGAGAAATGTAGTCCCCAATTTAATCAAGTTGACAATAGAATAATGCAGCACTCCTACCTCTTGATCTTGTGGCCCCGTTTCACATCAGGAATTGGTTCTTGTGAGGTCAAAAATGTAGTCCAAGATTAAATAAAAACATAACTATCATTGTCATGGTTAAAACAGGGAAAGTTGGAAGCAAATGACACAATGGGAATAGTAAAATAAATTGAGGTAAAATACAGACAAGATTTTCACAAACTTATTCTTAAATTACTTCAAGTGGCTTTTAATAATACAGTTATATCCTCATGATATGGAGGTTTAAAAGCCACAGAAAATCATATCTACTTTAGAGTACAGTTTTGGAAATATGTTCATAGATTTAATTTTATTTTTATACTTCCTTATAATCCTTATTCATGCTTTACAAAGGAGTCAAAGTCATCCTTTAAAAATGGGGATCAGATAATGTGCATTCATTGGCTAAAATTCCAGCCTAGCTTTCTACTCCACCCAGAATAAGATGCTGCCTTCCCACAGACCATGGCTCTGCCCTAGCTGGCGGTGCTAATGCATCTCAGACAGCTCAGGTCACACTTTGCTTTGGTCCATGTATAGCACAGGTTAACTTTCTCCCATAAAAAGATTTTGGTAATAGTTATTTCACTAAAAATCCTCTTCCTCCAGACTTCGTTGACAGCCTAACCTACGTATCACTCTGAGAACCACAAGTAATGTGTCCCACCCCACTCAGCAGTTCCTCTCCAGTTCATTGCCCTGCTCATTTTTCTTCATTAATTAAAGTTATTATGCCTTTCACTTAGCAGTCTCCCTCACTGGGAAGCAGGGTCTACGAGCAGAGACATTTATTCATTATTATACCCCATGTCACCCCCAAAGCCACCAAAACTCTGTTTTCATTGAATGAATAGGTTCATGAATAAATCTGTTTTTTGAGTTTTCTTTACAGTAAACACTTTTCCTTGTACAGTGATGAAAAAAATGCTTGAAAGGCACATGTTTGAAGAGCAATCTGGTATCAGAAGGAGTTAGCCTTCTCTGTTGTTGTATCTACTAGTGATTATCCAGGCCTGTTTGAGCTGCTTTGTGTCTCTTATAAGATCAAATAGGAGTTCTGCTCTACAGAAGGACTAAGGATTAAATATTAACAAAACACAGGAATCTGGAAAGGATCCTCCTGTTAAATCCTGATAGGCATGGCATTCAGTGATGTGATAGATAATCCCATGATAACACTCTATAAAACACTTAGAGATCATGGATTCAAACCTCACTTTTAGGGTCTAGACTTTTACCACAAAGCTCAGTGACCCAGTCAGCCTTTCCCCAGCAACAGACCTGCTCTGCCCACACTCAGCCCCTGCTGCCTTTATGTCCTATTCCATCATGATCAATGTGTCAACCCTCCTACTGGTTAGTCCTGAACTTTTTTGTTCTTCAGAACCTAAGAATATCAACGATCAAGCAGTGTAACTGCCTGTTTTCTTCACATGTGTGTCTTGGTTTTAAGCTGTCTCAATATAGCAAAATTTTATCTCTTTTCACTTTAGAATGCCATTTAATGTCCTGATCTTAGGGTGCTCCTTGAATAGGTAAGCCTGATGATGTCAGGTTATGGTGCTTCACCTTCTCTATCCAACAAAGGCGGGGGACAGGACTGCACATGTGAGTTATCTGTCAGGTCCTGCCCTCTACAGGCAGCTGATGGAGTGATGAGATCAAATGAAGGAAGACAACAGAAGAGAGCAGCACCTATCACCCATGGCCCACCAGGTGATATAACTTAAGCCTCTGGGGAGGCTCATTCTTTTGGAGATAAGGAAAAATTTTGTAGACAAGAAATTAAGCATCAAAATGGAGCTTTTTAAATTTAACTTTATTCAGAAAATAGAATTCACATGTGGACTTATTTCTCAGAAACATACTTTGAGAATTTTCTATAAAATAATATTTCTGGTATCATCCATAAGAAGACTTTAGTGCTGCTCTGTGATTGATGGATTTGATTCTATTCACGAACAGGAATTCCAGTAAAAGCAGCTAAATCAAAAGCTTTATGGCATGGGACTTAGTAGCCTGGCCAATTCTGCATTTATCTGATTTCTTGAGCTCTAGAGCACATGAAACTTGCTGTGTGACAGGTCTCTAGACTCTGAAACTGACAGCTGTTTTGCTAGATTTTATGGTTATAAGAATCCTGGTGTCAGTCTTAGCTGTTTTTCATGTTTTTCATTTCTCCATAAGGAAAGAAAATAGTCATTAGGAAGCAGTCACCTACTTCAACAGCCCGCAGTGTTCCCAGCCAACCCTGTTTGCCAACTCATCTCTTTCTTTTGTTACATCTTCTTCGAAATTTCTCTACTATTTTCACACCATGATCTTTGTCTCCACTATCAAACCTCCAATCGCTCTAATTTTGTCTTTGCTCTGAGAAGAAGTCTTCCTTTATGCAGAAAACAGAAGCTGTCTGGGAGTATTCATTGTCATTACACCACAATTATACAGCTCTAATTGATAAACAACTTCTCACCTTCCTTTCTAATACCCGAGGACTCTTCTTCTTAAAGTTGATCACAGGCCAGGGATATAGGTCACCAGCATAAGCACCTTCCTGGCAAGCACAAGGTCCTGAGTTCAATTTCCCATACCTAAAAAAACAAAACAAAACAAAACAAAAAACAGTTGATCGTGCTGTGATGGACACCCAAGCAGCAGTTTCCAGAGCCCTGGCTTCTTGGTTATTCATGTGCTGGTGTAATCTGCTCCTCTTGAGGGACAGTTGGACATAGTGACTTGCTCTTTTTCAGCTGAATATACAAACAGTGACAGGAATCACTTCCAAGTTTAGGTTACAGGATTGTGACTTTGGTGTTAGATGCCCCTTAGGTCTCTCTCACTCCTGCTTCCTCTGGGAGGAGCCAGTTACCATTTTGTGAGATTTGTGTCCCAAGAGAAGTGATGTGTCTGGTGATGGGCTGCAGGGAGCCAAGGCCCTCACCTAACAGCCCACAGAAAACTGAATCCTTACAGCAAACTGGGCATCAGACCCTCCCATGAGTGGAGCCTGCAAAGGAGACCACAGCCCAAGCAAAAAGTCTGACCATAGACTCATGAGAGACCTTTAGCCAAATGGAGTTGAGCCCTGGTTTCTGATCTACAGAAACTGTGGGATATAAATGTTTGATATTTTATGCTGCTAAATTTTAGAGGAATTTATTAGCAAGCAGTAGATAACTAATGCAACCTTCACTGGTGTTCTAGATCAGCGATGGTGAACCTTTGAGAGTTTTCAATGATACAAACAGCCCACTGTGGTACACATGCCACAGGTTCAACACCACTGCTCTAGATCCTGTCCACCTGTTTCTCCCTGTACCATAGTTTCAAATCTTCCATCTCTATCCATTCCTTCTAACTAGCACTTAAACATGAGTGTGATATTTAAAAGAAGAAAATCTTCAGTTGTGATTCCTCCTGCAGCATTGCTGTCCTTCTCTTGAGCAAACCTCAGGTTGTCTGCACTTGCCGTCCCCACTCCCTTCCATTCCATCCCCTCGAGCTCATTCCATTTCCACGTGGTCTTTAACCTCATCAGTAACCGCAGAATGTCTGTTACCAGTGTCTCCAGAGCACCTAAGTGCACTTTTAGACCTTATTCTACCTGACATTTTTGTATTATTCTGGAAGGCCCGTTCTTTTCAAAAACCTTTTTCTTCCTTTATATCCCTCATTCTAGACTCCTGGTTTTCCTTTTAACATTGGGGTCCTTCCAATTCAGGCTCCTGTGCTGGCTCTTTATGCTCTGCCCCTGTAGTTTGTGCTCCTCAGAGCTCCACTCCAAGTTTTCTGTGCATCACAATCTCTACAGTCTATCTAGAGAACCTCACTTCCTAATGAATCTCACATTGAAATCCCCATCTCCTCTCTGAGCTCTAATCACAGAAGTCCTAAGCTTCCTGTGGCAAATATTATTAACCGCTAAACATCATTAGCCACTGTCCCATTTTCCTTTTTTCCCCTTATTCCTAACTAGAACATAGTATTATTACCTGGATATTATCTGCCTAGGAAAAAATAGGAGAGTGATCAACTTGACTCCCATCTGTCCATATATCCAATTGTTATCTATCCTTCGTTCTTCTAGTTTATAATTATGTCCATTTCTTTACATGCACAATACCATAGTTGTGGTCTAGGATACCATCATCTCCTGCTTGAATAGTTATAACAACATGGTAACTAGTCTCCGCTAATCTCTCTAAAGTCAAAAGGATTGTTTCAAAACACTTAAAAATATCTACTCCCTACTTAAAAGTGTTCAATATCTTCCTATTGCCCTTAAGATAAAGTCAAAGTTGTATGTCAGAGCTGCGAGATAGTATGACTTATCACACAAACTTACTTTACAAACGAGATGCTTTTGAGAATGAGAAGGTTGTGATGCTAATAATTATGAAGGCACAGGTATGTACACTGGAGTGGGAAAATGGGATATAAGATCACCTTATTTGTAAGGCCATGTGTGATCTATTATGTCAAGTATTGGACATGTGGCTAGTGTGACTACAGAAATGAATTTTCATTTTTATTTAACTTTATGTAGTTTAAAGTTGAATGGCTTGATTTAGCTAGTGGGTATTGAACTAATGCAGTTCTCCAGAGCAGTCTCAAGTGTGCATCAGAGTGACCAACCGGATTTTATGTCACAAATTTGAGTCCTCTCCCTCCACCAGGCTTCCGGTATCAAACCTCTAAAGCGGGTCTGAGAACTTGCATTCTAACCTCTTCCCAAGTGAAACTGGTGCTGGTGATTAAGCCATTGCATTTTTTACTTGCCTTCCCTCCCCAACTGTGTTTATGCTGACTTCGCATTATCTGTCCACCCAGAATCTCTGTCTCATCTGAGTTCCAGAGACAAAGAAAAAGTTTACGTTTCCACTTTTGACTGGTCTAAAGCCTGCCCCAGCCAACTTTGTGTCATGATCTGCAGTATAACTCTGGAATCCTTCAACTCTCCAATCTGGAAGAGATTTTAGTTTTATCTTTGCATAGTCAAAAGGTTGACTGAAGGTTTCACTGTTTCTCTCCCCACAGAAATGATCATTTACTTGCCTTCAAAGGCTTCTACTGAAAAAGAAAAATGTGCAAGTTTTTAATAAAGGATAGAGCACTCTTTCCATACAAAATAATTTTGTTGGTTCATTCAGGTCTTGCTGTCAGATGGTCATGTGTGATGGTTGTACTTTTAAAAAAGATATAAATAATCATTTCTACATGCCTGCTATAGGAGTACAAAGAATGACTCAAGTATGAGTCAAGGAATCATTTTTACTCCTACTTTCCTTTTATAATCTTTCAAAAACTTCCCATTTCTTGGCCTAATTTCAGGGAAATTAAACTTGAACAAAGTTATTTCATCTAATAGTGCTGGAACAGCTAGATACTTATATGGGGGGAAATGGACCTCAACTCATACCTAATGTCATACACAAATAGTAGTTTAAGAGGGACTTTAGACCCAAATAGAAAATCTGTAAGTATAATACTCTTAAAAGAAATTATAGGGAAATAGCTTTGCAACCCCAAGGCTGGCAAAGGTTTCCTTGAGGAAAATACAGAAAGCACTTTTTGAGTCCTCTCCCTCCACTTTTTGTGGAAACACAAAAAGAAGAAAAAAAACCCATAAATTGATCTTTATCAAAATTTAATAATTTCAAAAGTCACTGCTGAGTGATGAATAGAGAAGCCACAGCCTGGGAGGATGTGATGTGTTCAACACAGAGCTCTGAGCAGACGCAGGTACTCATAAAAAAGGGTCACAGTTTAATGCTGATTTTTAAATAAACTCCAAACATTATGCATGCCATTTCACTGTGCACATGAACTTCATGGAAGTTCAATAGGTGAAATTAGTCAGTGGTTACAGGAATCGGAACTTTAGTAGCACGGGTTGGGGGAGGTGGTGAGAAAGGACCAGGAGGTGGCTGGGTAGGGGCCCCCTATAGCAGCATGTTCTGTGTTGTGATGAGGCACAGAGAGGTGTCAGGGGTATGTGTCAAAACTGATCAGCTTGTGTGCTTAATATCGGTGCAAATCCCAATATGTAAATGGTTGATCTATTCTTTTTAAATGTTAAACAGCTTAAAATACCTAGTTGAGCTCTGTTATAACCATTGATCCTATGCACTCAGCTATACTACTAACTGTAGCTCTTACTAGTGCACAATTACTCACTGGCAGGGCAGATGTTTTATGTATGCTTTAATTAGGTAAAACCCTTGTTGCTGTAAATCTTCAGAAATTCATTAAACATGCCTGTAAATGTCTTTTAACTTCTATACTTAGCTATAATATGCAACAGGTTTATTTCAGAAAATAACTGTTTTCAAACTCAGTTTTGTTAATGCTTTCACCAACATCTAAGTCTCTCCCGTGCTTTCTTTCTTATTTCAATTTGACATAAACAACATGTTAACTCACTGAAATCTTCCAACCCATCACAGCCCAGTTCGGTGCCATTTTCTCACTGAAGTTTTATTCCTCCCTGCAGTACAGACAGTTTGCAGCTTTTTTCTGAACTACAGGAGCACTTTTATTCTCTCAAGTACTACTTCCTTGATGTAACAGCTTGGCCCTTCTTTTCCAGAGTGTAAATCATGAAGGATTAGGAGTACAGAAAGTACTCTGGTGCTGAAAGAAACATTTGAATGTCAAAAACAATCTCATATAAGGTGGCTCCCCTTCTCCTGAGCTCACAGCATATAGAGTACTTGACAAAATATAAACTTTAAATTGTCCAACTGAGATCTTGCCTTGGTTGAAAAGAATAACAAGAAAGGCTGTGTGATACCTTCACTTTTCAATTCTTAGGGTTTTATATATTATTCTCACGGCTAAGGTCATCTTATGCATTAGAATCCTATACACTAGGAAAAGTTCAACAAAGTGAAACACAACAAATTATTGAAAATAATTTCAATTTTATTGTTGAAAGACAGGGGATTGGTTTGACAAGAAATATCTTTTTATGAGGGGGCACCTACTGCTTACATTTGGCAGAAAGCTAAAAAAAGTCTGCATTTTAATTTGTTTGCAGCAGCCACAAACATTTAGTCACTTTGCTAATGAGGACATATTATGGTTTTATTACAAAGATTAATTATATGGTTATGCATGATGAGAGAGGTTTAATATGTATTAAGAACAACCCACTAAGTAAATATATCTCAATTTTCAGGTGTTTTGGTTTGTTATATTTTGTACTCTGACTGACACACATTACTCAGCCTGTACTTTAATGACAATAATAAAAAATAATGCTAATAAGTAATGATTAATTACATTGGGTGTAGATGAATTTGCTGATTTTCCATATTCTGCACATTAGTAGTCTTTCTTTCTTGTTAAAATAATGTATCTCAAATCCTCTGCCAAATAGCTAAATATAAAAATTAAGGGCTAATATGGTATTAAACAAACTACAGTACCTTCAGTACTATAATATACTATAATACTATAATAAGGTAATTAAAGGTTATACCGAATTTAAAGCTGCCAAAGGGCGGCTTAATGCAGTACTGATGGATACTTGCAACAATACTGCAGGTGTAATGTTTTAAAATAAATATCACTAAGTCAGATATAAGATATGGAGGGAGGAGGGTGAAAAGAAATACTTATATTATTTTTACATTCGGTGAACATTCTTAGTTCATTTTAAAATGCAAATACAAATTTAAATCATGCCTTCCTTTTTCTTTTCTTTCTTCCTAGCAAAATTGGCCAGGAGGTAAAGCAAGCAGGCTGTTTCGGTTTCGATACAGATGTCCCTCAGAAGCCTCCTGTCTGGAGAGGCAGAGCTTTGAAAAGGAGATTGAATCATGAGAGTGCTGCCCTCATCAGTGGATTCATCCACGGAACACGTCAGGACTCAATGACCGCTAGGAGGTGGGGTCCGGTGGGCAGAAGAGAGTCTTTGGGGGGTGACCAGAAAGGTGTACTGTCCCCGCTGGCTGCTCTGATGTGAGCCGCTGTCCTCAGTGGGCCCCACCTATCAGACCCCTGCTACCAGACCTCTTCTGCCTTGGAGCCAGATGACTATGGACTGAAACCTCTAAAATCCGTGAGTCAAAATAGTCCTCTCCTCTTTTAAGTTGTGGTGTTGAGTGTCTCAGAGGCAAGAAAGTGACTCAGGCAGAGGCCAGTTGGAGATTTTAAACAATGTGACCTCAGGCTGTGAATGTAGCTCAGTGGTAGAACTCTTGCCAACCACGTGAGAGGCCCTTGATTCAATCCTGAAGCAACAACAAGGAAATTAAAACCTCTATGGTGATCTTCAGTTTCCTTTGTTACGTGGTGGTCAGTGCTCCTTGTGTAAGAAGGATTTTATACCACTAATTTGTTTCTTACTTAATGAAATGTAAAAATTTGAATATTAGCATGAGGATAGTTTTCTTTGAAGTACTTTCATAATTTTTAATTATGCATTAATGTATTTGTTCTTTGTCTTTTCTTCTACTAGTTTGAAAGCTCTCTAAGGTTAAGCACATTTACTTTAAGGATCTTGCCAAATGTGGTGGCTAGCAGTTGACTTTATATGTTTTTGTCTCTTCAAGTAGTCAATTGTGAAGTCTTAAAAAAATGACCTTTCTAAACACTGTTTAACGTCTTATGTGGTCACCAGCAATGCCTTCCTGCAATCTACTCATCTACCTATGCAAATGCAGTCACCCATACATCCACCATCCACATTCATCCCTCTACTACATCTACCCATTCATTCATCCATCCACTACCCAACCATCCATCCAGCCATAAACCCATTCATCCAGCAGCCCATCCTTCCTTACATTTTCCTAGACACCTAACTGGCAAAGGCAATCTTAAGGAAAGATTTCTGTTTGGTAATTGAAACATAATGTTTTCAGTGAAAGAATTTCCAGTTCAGAGATCTTCCTTTCAGAACACATAGTAGAGGCAGCCACAATTTTAGAGCCTCTAGCCTCCTTCAACTCATGCCCGTGGCCAAGTCACTGGTGAGAGAGTACACAGGACTTACTACTCTGTGTCCATCCCCACCTAAGACACTGGTTGTTGGTTAAAAACTTTCTTTTTGTCAAAGTGAATGACAAAGCCCTTTCTCTTTCATGGAATTTATATTTTTCTCTTGTTATATGCCAGAGTTTTTAAAGAAAATTCATTGTTATTCTTCTGTCTCTTTAAACAAAACATAATTTCTTAACTTCTTTTCCCTGTGCATGATCTCTTTTCACATGTAACTGCACAGCTTGCACCACTATCTGTATGCGGATGTCTTCTAAACCTGTACCTTGATCTCTGACTACTTCACACACCTTGAGACTTTCGTATCCACCATGACCCACAGCCATTTCTCATCAACAGTGGGAAGAAAAAGTAAAGGAAGGGACAAGAAAGGAGGGAAGAAAGACTGGATGTTTTATAGAATTTACTCAACTCCCTTCTCCCTTGAAAACTATGAGAATCTAGACTCATAGAAAATTTTCATCTTCCATTGACTCTAGGGATCTTGTCCCCCTATCATTCAGAGTTACTGGAAGAAGGCACAACACAGAGCTGGAAGTAGCACAGGCTGCTTAGGTAGGCTGACATTAACTCATTTGCAGGCACACACAGCAGATAGAGAAGACAACCTCACTCTCCTATTCCTCCAAGTGCACAAGGCAGAAAGAAAATACAAGTGAGTCATATCCTGGAGGTTGGGACTGCTGAGGATGGGGCCAGCGGTCTTCCAGGAACCACTGGGAGGGGATAACTTAGAACCCAGCGTGGGGTGTTACAGAAAGTAGCTAAGATGAGACTGCAGAGATGGCATGGAAAAGAAGTTGGGCGTGGACAGTGGCAGGGTATTGACAGTGGGTAAAAGAGAAGTGAGCAGAGGGAAAGCCACCCAAGCCCTCAAAAGCACAAGTCTTCAAGATAAGCCAGCAAGATCGCTGCCACCTCCCATCAGCAAGAACCAGCAAGGTGGGGGCTGGGAGTCAGGATTTCATCTCGGGGGCCATGGTGTCCTGAAAACCACCACCTCTCCCTGAGATCCTGAGGAGGGAGGAGGGACGAACTCTTGAGAAGTAAAAATGGGATTCCAATTTTGAAATGACCAATTAATAAACCAACTCTGACTGGAATTGTCTAAAAGGGACTTATTCTCTGAAAGTAACTAAGCTACCTGTAACTGGCAAGATCTGACAGCAATCTGAGCTGGGTTTATACTGATAAAGTAGTATCCCTGCTTCCTGGAGTTGTGGGTCTGACATTACTAATGTCCACACAAAAATTATCCCAAGATTCCTTAGATAGGAGGAAATTTTATGTTGTATTGACTCTCTTTTCTGTCTGTATCCTGTAGATAAAATAAAATGTGTATGATGTTGGGAAAATATTTATTTATATTTTTAAAATATTATTTAAAGAAAAAAAGCAAAACAAAAAGGGGTAGAAACAATACAGAATTTCAGAAAAAAACAGTAATAAATCACTAGTTGATAAATTACATATTGTCTTCTTAGACATGGTTGTTCAAGTTACAAAATTAAAGTATACAAAGTGGACATTCAAACAGTGAGGCTGCAAACAGTTCTGTTCAATGATCCAATAAAAACTTAGCAACATGGTTATCAATCTTACACACTTGAACATAAATGCAGTTATATCTTTTAGAGCACTTTCTTTTCCTCCTTTTACTTTTTAAGTCCATTATCTGTTTAGTTATATCCTGTTTCAGGTTGCTCAGTATCTTACTGACTAGTTTTGTTGTTGTTATTTACTTTTTAATCACTTTATATAATTCTGTTGCTTTGTTTTTGAGTTTCTCCTCATCCATGCTCCATGGATCAGCTTTGGTGGAGTTGGAAGTTTTTTGGAAGTATTTTGTTACTTTGTTATCTACTTTTTCTTTTGAAGGTAGCAAAATACAGCAGAACAAGACAGAACAAACCCATGCGAGGCAATGCAGTGAAATTGGCACAGAACCTCACAGCAGGTCTCCAGGACAACAGCAATAGGCACAATAGTACATCCCGTTCTGTTCACCTTAGCTGTTCTTTCAGTCAGGTAGAGCAAAATGGAAGGAAATATCGAACTTACAAAAACAGAGTATTGAATAGAGCAGAACCATTAATCAGAACTGAGCAAAACAGTGATAAAAATACTTGCTTTCAAAGAGATGGTAGAAGGAAATCCCCCTTACTTGCCACACAGCACACATTCATCCTCCCAAGAGATACTCAGACCTCCGGCTCCCACTTGCTAACCGATGGGGTGGGGTGGATTGATGTCTGATTCTTAGCCCGCGCACCGGCAGACCCCTAGCCACTTACCAGGGCAGCAAGCTGGTTGCCTGTTCTCCCAGAGCCCCAAGTTCCAACATGATGCAGAGCTCAGGAAACGCTGATCAGGAAAATGTTTAATATTGCTTTTTAACCAGTATTTCAAAAAATTTAACCAAAAATCACAAACATTTTCCCCAATTTTTTTGCTCAGCAAAATTTTTAATAACCATCTGATAATTGATTATGTATTAATTATCTCTTTGTTTTGTTTGAACAGTATTTAGATTGGGTTTCTATTTTTACTATTCTAAATTGCATCGTGATCTATCTATCTGTATTTCCCTTTCAGGCTCCCAAAGATAATTTTTTTAGAGTAAAGGGAGTTTGTGGCTGAAATAATATGTGTATTTCAAAGACTTTTAGTGCATCTGATCAAACTGGATTTGAGAAATGTTATGCTACTTAAACTCCCAACTGACAGTGTATGTGAATGACCCTTTTCTTACATCCTCAGCACAGGGGCTATGGAAATGTTTAAATTCTCTCTGAAAATATCAGTATTATGGAAACAGTAAGTGTTTGTATGTATACCCAAATTATGCTTCAGAAAGATGATTAATGGAGAGTGGTCTAAAAGTCTCTTTGTTCTCCTGTGAAGGTTAAACGCAGGTCAGAACAGGCAGACCCAGAGACAGAGCATTGATGAACAGTTGCCAGAGGCAGGGTGAGGAGGGAGTGAGGAACCAACACCTGGCTGCTCATGGCACTGGGCTTCTTGTTGGCGTGATGAAAATGTTCTGGAATTAGACAGTGGTCATGATCACCCAACTTTGTGAAAGTAGTAAAAACCACTACATTATACACTTTTAAAGGATGAATTTGATAGCATCTGAGTTATATATTGATAAACCTCATATTTAACAAAGTTAATGCAGTTGTTTTCAAAAGCATGGAGTATATTCCAATTTGAATAAAAAGGACAAGATATGCTAAATCATTTCTATAAGGTAAAGGGAAGAACACAGAACTCTAGACTTACTGATTCAATACTATTTTAAAGCTAATAGGGCCCCTGTGTGGTGTGGTGTGAACACTTTTTGGAGTTTGATGATGGTGATTATTTTGTATAGCTGTGTGAGTACTAAAACCTAGTAAAATGTACTACTCAAATAGTGGCTTTTACTTTTATGTGAATTGTATTTTAATGTTCAAACAGTGAGAACAAATTTAGACTCAGTTCCTGTATACATCCAAACAGAAAATTGTCTACCAGATGGTTATGGGACTTTACACATAGTACCTCCAAAATGAAAACAATCCGATTATTTCTGAACTGGTGAAAGAATAAATGTTGTATATTTTAGTGGTAGACTATAACTCAGCAGTTAGAAGAAGTGAAATACTGACATGTGCTGCATTGAGGATGGACCTTGAAAATATTATACTTCATGAAGAAAACAGTCACAAAGACCGCATGCTGTGTAATTCCATTTACAGGAAATATCTAGAATGGGCAAAGTTACAGAAATCGACAGTCAAGCAATGGCTGCACCTTGGGGAGGGGTGCTGAGTAATGATTAGTGGGTCTGGTTATCAGGGTGACAAAGAGGCTCTCAAATTAGATGGTGACAATGATTCACCTTGTGAATACACAAAAAGCTCATTGATTTGTACACTCTAAAAGATTGAGTCATATACCATGCCAAGTTGTTTCTCAAAAAAACTATTGAAAAAAGAAATACTGACCAATAGTCACCAAATACTGGGACAAAGTCTGATACGAGATGGAATGTGTAATAGGAGAAAGCCTCTGTTACAACATGACATGAAGAAAATTCCTCTTTCTCTTTCCTAACCTCCTTCAGGAGGTGTAGCCAACATTTACTGAAGTCTTGAATTGCAATGACTTCTTTGCCCATTTCTCAGGCTCGAGTACATACATTACTTTAGATGATCTGTTCCTTCCTCTCCTACTCAGGACCTCTTTGTTCTACCCTTGTGCATACTGCAAATGTTCTGTCTCCAAGTGGAGTCTATGACATCCACTTGTATTTTATGCACTGATAAATTGCAAGTAAGTGTTTAGTGTGGTCTTTGGTGTTTGCTTTAACCCTACACTCTTTTTAATATATAGAAATATTAAGGCATACATGTTGGATAGTCATTGTAATTGTTGACCCTGCCAGATGAGCATTTACCATTAGGCTCTGGTTCTTGTTATTATTCAGTTTCCACTACATGCAAATTGTCTCCCTAGTTACAGTGTTGTTTGGGCCATTGTTTTGCCTCTTAACAGCCTTTGGAGTGAAATCTTGTCAAATGTTTTAAATTATAGCTCTTCCTAATTCATTCAACAAACATTTATGAGTACCTACTATTGGCTAGACTCATTTTGTTTATAACTAACATTAAAGCATTCCAGATGACTCATTCAGTGTGAATTTTCTGTTATAGATATGGTATTAGCACTTCTGAAAAGTGAATGGTGTTAATTTAGGGATATTGCTTCTAGCAGTTAAGTGGGTCTACCTGCTATTGAATGGCATACCGAATTTATTTAAGAAGAGCACTGCTTGTAGGTTTTCTGTTGTACTCATGGAGCACTTTTATTTTTCAGTTTTAAAAATATTCTTACAAAAGCCGTTGGAGTTGGGTGAGGCATTTATTTTCCCATGGTTTTTCTGTTGAGGAAGATACAAAAGTTAGAGTTTATATGATGTTTGTTCAGTGGTGCCCAGGAATCCAGGAAGTGCCATTTTCCACTTGATCTCTAGAAGCAAACAAAACTGATGGCCAAGTCTCCTAAGAAACTTGCATCTGATTTGAAATTGCCTTTCATGAAAGAACCCCATCTAGATATTTGCTCAACAGGACCTGGGTTTTCTCTAATGTCCATATCTCAGTGTATATACTGACGAAGATTAAAATGAAACTGAATCTTCTGTCATTGTTTGGAATGAAAGTTGGTCAATTCATCTGTAAGGAATAAAAAAGTAAAAGGAACCTCTGTGTTTTGGTGAGAAAAATTTGGAACTAACTCTTTTGTTGGTGAGAATTTCATAAGAGTTACTTTTGGCTAGAAATTATACATGAAAAATACACCCATTTAAAATGATAATTTCTGTAAAATCATACATAATAAAAACCAATGAATCAGATTCTTCATCTGTTGCAGCAGTTTTGAGTTTAAATGTTGCCCACATGTTTTATTTGGGACCATTTTCATTACTTCTCACTTGTATTGATCACTAACTGTACACCAAGAACTGTTATAAGCAGTTCATGAGTATTAACTTAATTGGAGCTCTGCAAACCAAATACAGTGCAACGTAACATAATGGGACATGACCTAGTGTGACGTGACTAACATAATGTAGCATAACAATAGCATCCCATTTTATGGATGAGGAAATCAAAGCACAAAGAGGTTGAGTATTCATTTATTTATTTGTTGTTGAGGCCCAAACTGAGGACCTCATTCATATATGCTAGGCATGCACTCTATTCTGACCTACATGCCCAGCCTAGGAATGATTTCTTAAAGTCTCAAATAACAAATAAATCAAGATTCGAATCCATGTACTTAACCACTCTTTTTCTTATTTAGACCAAGTGCTCTCATGTTAGCACAATTCTGTATCCCTCCAAATGTTGAAATCCTAACCCCTAAGGTGATGGTGTTCAGAGGTAAGGCCTTTGAGGGTGACTAGGTTATGAGAATAGGGGACTTAGTAAATAGGGTTAGTGTCCTTAAAGAAGAAACCCCTTCAGAGGTCTCTCACCAGCTGCTTCAGAGGAACCGTGGCTGACAGGGAAGGAGGCTGGGACCTCCACTGTACACCTGTGTGGAGGAGGCCGGGACCATGACAGGAGAGAGAGGCAGGAGGAGGCCCCCAGCCCAGAACCCTGAGAGCACTGATCTAGGAGAGGGAAAAAAAAGGGAGACTGAGGGCAGCAAACATGCAACATCAGACATGGCTTCAATGGACATTAAGAGATATCTTTGGGACCTTGTAGATGAGCTCAAAACCGAAATATTGAATCAGGTAAAGCAGGATATGAGTAGAGTAACAGAAGAAATGCTAAGCATCTCTCAGGAAGACATAGATGGAAGAAGGAAGGAACACAAAAAAAGGAGAGAAACATTTGATAAAGAATATAAAGAAAATATAGAATACATGAAGCAGATTAAAAGAGATTACCAGGAAATTAAAAATTCCATTGAAAGCTGGCAAAATGCCTTAAAAGAAACTAAGGATAGACCATCAAAACTTGAAGACAAGTTTGCAATGTGTGATCATGAAGGGAAAGGTCTCTTAAAAATAGCAAGGAAACAGGCAATAACAATACAAAGGCTAGAAGACAAGAGAATCTATAATTTAAGAATAAGAAATGTGAACAAAGAAGCAGGAATAAAAACAGGCGAATTACAAAGGCTATTCACAGAAATAATTAAGGAAAACTTCCCAACTATGGGAAAAGAAAATGACATTCAGTTATGTGAGGCATATAGAACTCCAGCCACCTACAACCAAAACAGATCTACACCCAGACATATAATAATCAAGATATCAGAAATTCAATATAAAAACAGAATATTAAAAGTCATCAGAGAAAAGAAACAGATTACCTATAAAGGAAAGCCCATCAAGTTCACAGCAGACTTCTCTACACAGATCAAGAAGAGCTTGGAGCGAAATATTCCAAGCCCTGAAAGAAAATAACCTCCAGCCCAGATTGATGTACCCTGCAAAACTGTCACTAGAAATTACTGGAGAAACAAGATGCTTCCATGACAAAGAGGAACTGGGGAAATTTTTGACCAACAATCTAATCCTACAGAGAATACTGAAGGACATTCTAGAGAGAGAGAAAAATATACCAGGATTTTAGGAACAGTGGCAGAAAGGCCTCAGTGAGCGGGGCAGGCAGTAGAATGAAGGAGAAAAGTAAACAAAGGCAGAAAAATAGCATAGCAGAAATGAGGCAGAGAAGGTTGGCTATAATCTCTAACATAGATGGTCTTGATACACTATATTGTTAATAGTGTACCAGGATTTAAAACCCACATTACTCATACCAGTCTGCTTAGATATATTATATTCTGTTCCAGTCATTCTACCAGTACTAGATTTGAGGGCACAGACAGTAATCCCAAAAATAACAAGATATAGTACAGAAATCATCCTTAATTTCCTATTAACTTAATCTATAGCTCTGTAAAACCTACACTGTTTTACCATGACTGATTGTAATCGAATCTGGCTTGTTAGATCACTGTTTTGTATTGATAGATTTCATTCAAAGCTGTTATGTTTGATAGTATCAAGTCTGAGAGTATAGGCAACTGCACTGAAGATGGCAAGATTTACTAGAATACCCAGTCTGGTTTGATTATTACCTGCCTTTGAAGTTTTATACTGTCTACAATGTTTTATTTTTACTAATATTGTTATATACTGCTATATTCAATTATACTGCTATATTCATGTATGCCTGATGATATAGCCAATTCTATTGAAGGTAATAAGAAAAAACACAGTAATCATTGTAGATCACCTTGTACTATGGTTTTATACAACTTTTTGGTTTCATGTTTTTATAGGAATTTGTTTTGTTTTGTCTTGCTAGGTTTTGTTTTTCCCTCTAATACAGAAAGGATAGAAATACATGTAGAGACTCATGCATGTGTAGCTATTTACAGTCTATTTGAAAATCTACTT